>JBBJLS010065053.1:0-12750 GCA_037577275.1 Bryconaethiops microstoma
AGTGTTGCTTCCTAAGTGGACAGTTCGATTTCACAGAAGTGTGATTGACTTGGAGTTACATTGTGTTGTTTAAGTGTCCCCTTTATTTTTTTAAGCAGTTTATTCTCGCGGGGGTTATGTTCCAAGCACCCGCATATAGTGAAAAGCCCTGTTGCCACAAAATATATTGCCACAAAAAAAGCAAAAAAAAATGTGGAGGATATCTGCATTTCTAAGAATATTCTGGAGTTTTCGCCAGCAATTATTAGTTCTGTTCTAAGAAAAAATGACACTTCAATTTCATTTTAATATATGAAATTTCAGCTTAATATATTACCCTTAAAATATAAAGGTAAAGAATTATTATTATTATTATTATTATTATTATTATTATTATTATTATTACTATTATTATTATTATTATTATTATTTATAATTTATTATTATTATTAAACCCTTATATGTGCTGGAGAGTGTACACTGAACTGCTGTCTTCTACAATTAATTAATGCACAGACATTTTCTTTGGTATGCGCTGCTGTTTCTTTGGTATAAGCAGGGTAAATACAGTAATAATTTAATAGATTTTTTGGTAATAAAAATACAGTAAAATGTACGGGTGATCACCGTAATTTTTGCAGTTCAATAATACACTGTTCACCAGCAGCGCATCTTATTCAGTCCATCCTGCTCTGAGTACAGCGGTATTTAATTCTCTGAGGTCGGCGATCCCTCCTGAGGGATATTTCGACTGTTCTAAAACAATCATCTGTCCTAGAAACTTTTAAGTAACACCACTAGAAACCTTGGATCTTCTAGTTTTCAATTATTTGTTTAATTAAAATATATCGATGGCGCTTTGAAAAAGAATAAAAAGAACTCTTGAGATTTTCTGTGTCTCAGGCAGCAAGCAGCCTGTTAATGACACGAAAGACTAGCTTTCTTTGTGTTTCTCTTTGTGGACAGTACAAAAACATTAAAACAGTTATATTTTATATGATAATGTAGCTGAATTTATGTTAATATTTATGTTACAAAATTATTAAATTATATTTTTCTTAATCATTTACAACTAAAATGTAAAATGTTGCCACGAAAAAAGCAACATAAAAAATAAATAAATAAAAAATGCGGAGAATATTTGCAGGTTCCACGTTATTGTGGAGATTTCCACACAAAACTATCAGTTCAGTTCTCATAAAAAATCCACGTGTGACTGAATCCGTGACTCCTGATCCGCGTAAATCCGGGGGGTTACTGTGTATACACACACACACACACACACACACACACACACACACACACACACACACACACACACATATATACACACAGTAACCCTCCGGTTTTACGCGGATACAGGGCTTTATATATAAATACAGGGCTTTAAGAAGAACAAAACGAAAAACACGAGAATACTCGAGCTGTGTCTGCCAGCGATGCGTCACAGGGAAGCAAACAATCATCAGCAAGGAGAAATAAATAACGTTTTCGGATTGACTACTTTCAAACCTGAGTTGCAGTGTCACCAGAACTCAGTCTATTGGTGAGAAAGATGGCACCCCCCTTTGACGAAAAAAAAAATTATGCCAAAACCCCCCTCTTGGCCAGCCGTGAACAAAATGCACACCATCTACCTCGCTACAAACTCATACCTCCAACCACCCGCAATGAAATGAAAATGGCCCTCACAAACCGTATATTGGGATGGAGAAGGTAAGAAAAAATAGACCTCAGTAAGCAAACACATTAACATTAATGTGCTCTTTCACATCAGAGCTCTTGGTTTGTTCACTCCATTAAGGCCCTCTTCACTTCCCCTCTCCCCTACAGCCTGAGTCCACGACGCACAGCTGTTAATTTCAAAGGCGCTCCAGCAGCTGGTGCTTCAGACTAACTGCCTTTATTTGGATTTCACCAAAACACACAGAAGTATCTCTCGAAAACAAGAGCATAATATGACTATTCATGCTCTCAGGAAAAGCACAAGTGTCCTTTAATGCGGGTTTCCTGGGTGTTTCGCTGGGGCGTTAAAGGAATTCTTCTTACCCAGCTACAGCAGTTTAGCCCTGCTCAGTCACACTGACGTAATAAGCAGTGTTTCAGCCTGGACTGCTTTTTTAACAAGGGCAGCCGATAAGAACAGATGTCTTACAGGTGTAATAACAAAATCCGCCAGAGAGGACGCTTTAACAAATAATAAACATTAAAAGATCAACCATAATGTATTTTTGCATAGAAAATGCAAAGTGTGATTAAGCTTCAGCTTATTAAATGCCGTAAATGTATTACCTGACATGCAGGGGTGCAGCAAGGCCAGCGTGGGTTTTATGCACATGACCACAGAGACACAATAAGTTCAGAGCTTAGAGAAAAAATCTGTTCAGCATAAAAATGGCTGGATAACTTAAAATGTCATCTTCTCACACTTCATGCTCAATACAAACAAACATTACATCAATAAACATTACATCAATAAAAAGTAAAGATATGGGCTAAGATCAGTTAACTGAGCTGGTTAGCTCTAAAACAAGCTGATTATTTTGAATAAGCCACAACAAACAGTGACAGGCAAGTTTTTTCTTTTCATAACTGACCAGAGCTTTAGTGTCAAACGCTGTTTATGGGCTACTACCTCTTCAGCTTTGGCTGTGGGGTGTCAGAGCTGGAACACTGTGGGGTGTCAGAATTGGACTTTTGCCAAAGTGCCCTATAATAGTAAGTAATAATAATAAGTTATAATATGAAAAAGAAAAAAAGGCCCAGTCAGCACTAGAGTAGAAAACCCGACCCGATCTCCTCACCAACAAGGATCAACCCTGGCATCGCTCATCACCGACAGCTTGATTCCGTGTGTGTGTGTGTGTGTGTGTGTGTGTGTGTGTGTGTGTGTGTTTGTTTCGAGTGTAAAACTTATCCAGCAGGATCGGGTGCTAATGGGGTGTTTAAGGATTTAGACCAGCACAGAACCGCAGGAGATCTATCAAGATGATGCTGTTTCTGGATGTGCTGTGCTGGAGATGAATAAATATTTCTCAGTCTCAAATTACAGCTCCAAAACAGTGTAGAAGACAAACTGCTCACTGCTGACATACTATTAAATACAAATATTAAATATCAAATGTTAAAAACTAAATATTAACCTAGTGCTCCTACTGCCATTTGCAAGAGTCAATACGCAAATGAGCTTCTGACCAAGTGTTTCTGACAGAGTGAACAATCACAGCTCCAGGTGAGTTACTGGGTGTTCTGATGAATCGAGGTCTTCCTGTGATGCAACAAAAGTCTAGTTTTTAATTAGGAAAAGTGTGAATGGGTGGAGCTTTAAATTGCCTTAACCAGAACAAGGAGAAACATTTAAATGTCTTGGTTTTGTCACATCACAAAAAACATGATCTGAAAATGTGCTGTTTTTGTAGTTTGTTTTCTGTATGGATAGGGGAGTAAATGTACACCTTTTTAATTCCAGAAAGGTGATGATATGGGCCCTTTAATATCTTGACAGGCATTGCAGTTGCAATATGTAGCCGCAAAATCGCAGTGTGCAGGAACAAGTAGGTATTGTAAGTATTGTACTGATACCACTTATCGATACCGATACTTACCAATACTCTTATTGATCATGTGTGTATGTGTGTGTATCATGTGTTTGTATCATATCATGTGTGTGTGTATGTGTGTGTGTGTGTGTATAGACATGTGTGTGTGTGTGTGTGTGTATATATATATATACATACACACACGCGCACACACACACACACACACACACACACACACACACACACGAGGGAGGACAGTCGCTATAAATGTTCCTCTCAAACAAATGTGTCGGTGGTGTGCAGAGCGCCACTCCCGTCACTCCACTGATCCTATTCAGCATCGAAACACAGCTGTGTTAGAATGCATTAACACTGCAGAAACACCGATAGCAGCACTGTTTGTCCAGGAGATTGTCCAGATATCGACTAGTCAGGAACCAGAACCAGTTCTGTAAAACGCCTGAGGCTTTGGGGGCAGCGCTGGAGCACAGTGGAGAGGAAGAGGGGGACCTGGACATTTTCAAGCCAAATCTACTTTCTTCTAATCTTGTTCCCAGTTGAATTGATAAAAATAGGTAAAGGTCCTGTTTATTGGAAACAATTGTCTGCTTTTGGAGTTTAAAATTAAGAAACAAATAACATTTTAGCTATCATCCTTCGTCGTTCAAAACAATGAGGCACCAGTGCAGTGCATCTGCAACAGATTCACCTTTGGTATACATTCATCACGTTCCGCGGTGATACAGCGGCAATTAAAAGCCCTGATAAGCCGATTTAACGCTTTAATAACAGACATTTAAAGTGTTCTGAACAGTGGCACCTCCTCTACAGCACAGTGAGGGACGCATGTATTCCATACATGCCTTATTTACGCCGGGGGCATATTTGTGCTGCGTGCGCAAGCATGCCAGGGGGGTGGGGGTGCTGTCGGGGGGCATCGTGAGCGTAAGTGCTTTGGACACACAGTGCTGGGGTGCTTTCTCCTGCCATATCAAATGACCACCAGAACATCCATTCAGACTCTCAAACAAACCACCGCACAGAGAGAGAGAGCAAGAGATAGAGAGAGAGAGACAGAGAGAGAGAGAGAGAGACAGAAACAGAGTTGGGAATGGAGAGAGACGAAGAAAGAAAGAGAAAGAGGGACATAGGGTAAGATGGGCGGAGAAGAAAGAGATGGAGAGGGAGATGGAGAGAGAGAAAGAGACAGAGATGGGGAGGGAGAGAGACTGGGTTAGAGAAGTGGCAAGACAGCAAGAGAGACAGAGAGAGAGTAAGAGAGAAAGAGGGAGAGACAGAATCAGAGAGAGCATGAGAGACTGAGAGAGCGAGACAGAGACTGACAGAAAGAGAAAATGAAACAGAAAGAGAAAGGGAGAGAGAGAGAGAGCGAGAGAGATAGACAGACAGACAGAGAAAGAGACAGAAAAAGAGAGAGAGAGAGAGCGAGAGAGAGAGAGAGAGAGAGAGAGAGAGAAGGAGAGAAAGGGGTGAGGGAGAGAGGGGGAGAGGGAGCTGTAGAGGCTGTTCCTCTTTCTACAGTCTGTGGGTTTGATGTCTGGTTGGACAGTGTTGTTCTGAAGCTACAGAGAAAACAGATGCTGTTGTTTCCTAAAAACAGCCTGCTGGCATGAAAAATCATGACCAAGCCCAACAGATCTCCAGTCTGCGTCACAAACCATTCTTCACACAGTTCCCCACACAGTTCCTCCCCCACACAGTTCCTCACACTGCTCCCCACACAGTTCCTCCCTCGCAGAGTTCCCCACAGAGTTCCTCACACAGTTTAAAGTATGTAAACATTCAATGCCCCGTCCTCACAATCCAAATCTGTTTTCAAATCAGGTTTTGATGTCGCTAACTCACATATGTCCACATATCTCTTGTTCAGTCTGCAGCAGTTTAGCCCCACCCACTCAAGCTGATGTTCTAAGTAATGTATTTGTCAAAAAATATAAAGGTTATTAGACATTAAAGCTCACAGCGATCAGGCAACCTGGAACAATGGCAAAATACCCATTTCTATTTTGTGAAAAGTCAATAATAAAGGACAACATTAATTCAACAAATAGGTTTATATTACTATTCCACCAGACCAGAAATTAATCTACATACATCTGAACTGTTATTTTACAGCAATAATGCTGTAAAAACGCTAATGAGCCCTATAACTAAAAACACTGCTGAGGCCATCCTGACCAACTGCAGTTCCAAATCAGTTTCAGTGAGACTTCTAATGAATCGAGGTCTTCACTTTATCCAATAAAAGCAAATTATTTTGGTTAAAGTGCAGTTTTTATGTTCCGGTATAGACGGTTTCTCCGAAGATCTGTCTGGTTTCTTCCTGAGCTCTCTGAGGAGCTGAAGGTGGAGAGGAGAACACAAAGCGAGCAGAGGAACGGCGAGGTGTCAAACCGAAGTGGAGAAGAAACCGTCACGCTTTCTCTCTCTCTCTCTGAAATCCTGCTAAGCAGCCTGAAAGCCCCCACCAGGCTGACTCCCACTGCCTCAGCACATACAGACCATAATAATCTCCACCATCCTGCCATCAACCCAGCTGACTAATAGGAGTGGGAGATACGATTATATAATAGTGTAGAGCTGCATAATATATCATCTGATAATCGTTATCGTAATATCGGCCTCAATACTGATATCACAGAAGCTGCAATATGTAACTGAGTCTCTAACCAATCACAGTGTTCCCGACAGGGTGACCAATCACAGCTCCAGGCAATTTACTGGGTGTTCTGAGGAAGGTCTTCATGAAATCCAACAAAAGTCTAATTATTTTCATCTTTAACCGATATATTTAAATGTGTTGGTTTTGTGACATCACAAAAACTATGATTTAAAAAAGGAAATTTTTTTTTTTTTTAATAATAAACAAGTCATACTGCCCCCTACACTTCCTGCACTGTATTACAGTTTGTCAGAAAGACTGTGTGGCCAATATGAACATTATCGAGAACTACAGACCATTTTACATGAAATAATAGAAGCTATATACCCTCCTATATCTTCTGTAGTGTATAACAATCATTATAGGATTACAGAACACTTTAAATAAACAATAAAACAATTCAAATTTTTATAATTTCTGCTGTGTTTCAGTTAATTGCTGTACATGGCTTTATGGTCATTATTCAAAATAAACACTGTGTATCTCAATACCTAAAATAATCAAAGAGAAACAAAAGCTGGTGTTAATTAGAATCATGTCCCTGATTTATCAGAGATATGAAAGTGTTCATTTGAATGTTTATGGCTTTAAACGATCTTCATACTGCACATAAAAGGTTACATTAAAGGAAGGCTGTCAATATTGATTATACTGGTAACGTTTAAGATGATCAATCGATTAGTGTTACCTAAATAGGAAAATAAACTTCAACGAACAGCAATAAACCATGTAGTTTCAAAGAATCAAAAACAGTGAAGCAATCCGCCCTTCTGAAAAACACCAAATAAAAAATATTAGTGCTGGGCACGTTAACGCATTATTATCATGTGAACTGACAATTATTTTATCCCGCGATAACAGTTTTTTTCTTTCTATCCTTCTATTATGGAAATTCGGTGCTTTCACCGAAGAAATGCAAGCGCTGTACATTTAATATGGACAGAAGTATTGGACCGCCTGACAATTACACCAAAAGAGACTTTAATAACACCGCATTTAGATAAATAGACTTTAAAAATGGAGTTGGTCCCTCTTTGCAGCTGCTATAATGGTTCCGCTCCCCATGTTCTGGACTTGTTTTTCTATAACTAACTAGATAAAACATGAATGACCTGCAGTGGCAAATAGCTTTGGTTTTATATTTGATTTGATTACATTAAAGTTTAAGAAATATTTGAACTGCAGCTGTGTAACTGTGTTAAAGGGAACACTGCTGTTAAAAAGCTACTTTTTTGTTTAAAGTGCTTGCAAAACAAATGAAGAGGTCTTTTCCAAAACGCGATAAACGCCAAATAATAAAATTTTTAAAAAAGAGTTTGTCCTGCCATTTTGCTGTGCACTGAACCTATTCACCGCTTCATCAACATTTCATGCCAAATCGCTATATTTCCTTGTCTAAGATGTACTGCAAGATGCCGTTTCTATCAAAACCACAATAAGCGCTGTACCTATTTACTCTTGACCAATCAGAATTCGGTAAGCGTGCGACTTAATCGAGCTTGACAGCGCTCTGAGGTGATAGAGTTTTGTTGCAATCTTGTTTAGTGTCCTCTTCAAAATGAGTGCTTTAAACCCTTTTGATAAGACCTATGAGCCAGTGAGACCTACAGCTGGAGGTAGAAAAACGCCGATTGGACAAAGAAAACTACGAAAAAAAGTGTTTGAAAGTCCAGGACGTAAACAAGCGAAAAGACAGAAACGTGTCTGTCAAGTACAGTCTCTTGTGCAACAGTCACCCTGGGAAGGACACATTCGTTAAAATGTTTGGTGAGTAAAATTTTCGTTTCAGAATTTTCTAGTTTAATACCTTTGTATACATTTCTCCCTTGTGACAAAGATATTTCGCTGTAAACAAGCGTGCTAACGTGACATGGAAGGTACTGATAATACTAGCCTTCATTGCTAGTTGCCCAACACTAGTGTGTATATATGTGTATGTGTGTGTGTGTGTGTGTGTGTGTGTGTGTGTGTGTGTGTGTGTGTGTGTGTGTGTGTGTGTGTGGTGTTTGTGGACATGTGGTTGAGAAGATGTGTGAGATGAAGTCTTCCCCATCCTTTCACCCAGTTTTGACCAGCACCCCATTCCTCTGTGTGTGCCCTGCTGGGCTCTACTCCGCCTGGGCATCATAGTTGGCACCACCAGCCTTTTTTAGCTCGGTACGGATGTAGTCTTCCTCCAACTCTCGAATATCACTGACCATAAACTCTTTAGCAAAGTTCTGCAACGGGAAAAAGAGGCTCAGGTCACAACCTGCTATTGATTACAACCGTCCACACTCATTACATGTACACATCTCTGACCTCACAATGATTTGATTATAGGAACATTCCATGATTGGTTCTCAATATTATTTTTAAAATCATCACTGTATTATTGAATCGTTTTATTATGTTCTTACAAATCTCATGCCAGTAGTTCTGAAACAACTGCAGGTGAATCAGTACCTTCAACATGATACACTGGTTCCTAAAGTAAGATGTCTATACACAGTCTAGGCACCGAGGTGAACACAGATTACGTGCCTAATTGAGACTCACCTGAACTACGTCCTTCACCAGCGTTTTGTCCGTGCTGATCTTGGCCCTTTGCAGTCCACTTACGTTCTCCCCAATCCAGGTGATGAGGGTGAACTTGGCCCGTTTGCTCATGGCATCACCTGTCGTGATTCTCACAAAACCAAATAGACGGACATCATCTGGGAAATGAACAGAAAACAAGCGGAATTTAAGGAACAGAGCTGCATATGAGACATGATTGAACAGTGTCCCTTTATACTGAACATGTAATTGTGTGTAGGACAATCAGACGGTATTGTAGGAGGTGTTTTGTTGTCCTGTTTATGGCTCTGAGAAATAAATTGCTGCGAATGAAGCTGATAGAATTGCAGGTGCTGCTGATAATAATACATTGTGTAAATGGGGGAGAAGGCTGAGTAACTGAGGTAATTTAGGAGTGTAATAACCACGAACTTGGGCGCACTGCTGGCTGGTGACAGAGACAAAGCTTTGGCTACGCACCAGGTTCAAACAAGGGAACACAGAGAAAGAGTGAAAGGGAAAGGTATTCAGGTCAACAAACCGAATTAAGAAGGGAATTAACAGTGTAACCGTTTTTCTCAGTTATTCTCTATTGCTTCTGCATTCACGTATGCATACACACACATACACACATGGTAACTTGCTTATTAGTTTCTTAACAGGCAACAACTGCATTGCAGTGGCTCTGGGATGCAGTTCAGGAAAAAAAAGGTTCAACCCCACTCAGTCCTATAGACAAAATCTCTCTCTACGATGCACTTGGATGCACAAGAAACTTTTTGAGGAATTTTATCTTACTATGCTGCAACAACGCATGGAACGCAGAAGGATAAACTTACTGTACTGAAGCACTACCTGTAACTGATAGTACCTAGACACTGTACATGTTTATAGAGAAAAAGTGTGTTCAGCTCACATCAGCTCACACCAAACTGTGCCTTTAGATGCCACTGTTTATAAGAACCTGACTGGTTGTTCTTGCCAAGAAGCATTCCGCCCTTGCTACCTTGGCACCACTTTCCCCTGCAGTATATCAGAAACTTAATGTCGTTGTTCATTAACTAGGTTTAATGTTAACACGCTTAGCAGTTAAAAAATAGGTCACTGATGTTGTTTTTAAAGACTTCATTACACTGAGCAGCTATGAATGATGCATAATGACTACAAACAATCTACTCCAACAAACTAAAGATGCAGTCTGTCTGACACATGGACCTCAAACCAAGTGTAAGAATCAGTACATCTGAATCTACAATACAAAACACAAGAACTGCAGTGAAGGGTGGGAAAATTACATTTCTTGGTATAATCATTCTTTGAAATGGTTCCTGTTACATTTCCGCCAAGCTGGTTTAGATCTTTCCCTACTTCTACTTCCTCTTTTAAAGCACCACAGTTTTGAGAAGCTCTTCCCTTTCTGCTTCAGCCAGCCTTCATGCTTACGCTGACGTTGCACCAGCCTGTCCTTAGATGTGCAACTATGATGATGCAGCGAAAAAGGGAAATACAAAGATTTTAATTCTTTCTGCTGCCCTGCGGTGCCCACTGGAATGCAAGCGAATAGCTGAATAAACCCCAGAGATAAACTTCCAACAGAGTTAAGAGCAATTCCAGTATTTGCCAATGCTACAGCATACAAGAGAAAGACTAACTGTTCTGCACACTCAGGCTTGATCATTCTAGCTGATGACACTTTTATCAAATACTCACTTCTTCCTGATCAAAGGTCTGGAAACCAAACATCTAGCAACTAATCAACTAATCAATGTAATTCAATCAGTTACAATGTAACTCAATCACTTGCATCATCATCATCCTAGACTAGTGTTTCTCAATCTTGCTCCTGCAGCCCCCCCTAACACTGCACACTTTAGTGCTCTTCCGGCTCTGACACACCCACTTCTACCCCAGGAAGAGTTTGTTAGCTGGCTGATTAGTTGAGTCGGTTGTTTTAGTACAAGTAAAACACACCAAAAACCACCATTCAGGAGACCTCTGGGTCAAGTGTTGGGAAACACTCCTGCAGGTAAGTATTACCAGTCTGTGTGTAGGAAGCTCATCATCTTTTATCCTAGACAGGGCTCTTAAACATTACTGTACTATGTAGCTGTAAATTACCACTCTCTAATAAGAGAGTGGATCAGTTGCGCAAATATCAAAGCGCTTTGGCCTCCGTGTAGGTGTTCTCTGCTGCAGCGCTCATTCTGGACACACCACACCCAGATCCAGCATTCTAGTAATGGGGCGGTGGGGGTGATATCATTCTCTCTCTGAGGGATCACTCTAGGCTCAGACTATGAAATCAGCCAATCAGAGACTCAGTCATGTGAATGTGACTTGAAAAAGTCTGAGACACATGAAAGATGAAATTTTGCACACTTGTCATGTACCAGCAAGTGCTGCCACCTCCTCTTTGTACTCGCAGCTTTAAAGCATGTAAGTGTGGAGGGTAGTCCACTCTATGCTTTTGCTTGAGAAGTTGAGAGATTTGTGGTCTGCAGTCTGTGAAATGCGAATCTGATGCAACATGCAATACATGAACATGGCTCAGGAAACGAGAAGTGGCTAGTTAAAGAATGAGCAGCACAGGAGCTTTAGGCACTGCAGTACAGAATAACAGCTCCCATCCCAGTTAGGAGACCTGCAGCGGGTACTTGGCCAAGGTAGCTAAAGCCCTGGGAATACGGTGCTGGTTTTCAGGTAACCCGTCCTATTGTATGAGTCTGTTATTCAGGGATACTCAGCTCCGTCATTTGCCAGTGAGTCTAATGCTTAGAAATGCACCAGTAGGCCTAATCACGGGGTCTTACCTGTACACTGACTCTTGAAGTCTGCATAGTCCGTGCCATGTCCTGCTGGAACAATTGTGGAGCCTTCGTATTTAAAAGCTGCCCTAAGAGCAGAGGAAAGCAGCAGACACACATGTTCATTCAAAGGCTCCACACAAGATGGGCAAATGTACAAAAAGCTAAAAAAAAAACAGTCATAAACCCCAAAAAACCAGAAGTCATGAAACAAAGACCAAAGATCAAAGGCTTATTCTTTTAAATGGAGAAGAAGAAAAAATCAGTGGTGGAGTCTGCCAGCCAGACAGCTGGGAAACAGCCTCTCTGACGGTCTCAGCTCTTGAAATCAGCTTTAGCTCTGTCTGTCTCTTTCTCTCTCACACACACACACACACACTTACCAGTTTATGTCTGAGTTATCGTCTCGGACGAGGTTGTAGGCTTCTCTGCAAGCCTCTTTGTCGATCCGTGTTGCCATTTTGACGGGAGGGATGAAGCAGCCTGGGGGATAAAATGAGGGATAGAGGAGAGAAGAGAGCTGTGAGGGGTCGCAGCAGGGAAAAGGCTGAATAAAATCCCAAACAATGAGCCAGACGATAGTGAGCGACAGGACAGAGGGGCAGCGATGCTGGGGGGAGACTGATCTGAGATCTGTGATCTGTGATCTGCTCTCTCAGCTGCAGGCTGCACGGAAAGAAGAGACTCTCTCTGCTCGATTCATTTCCTACTGCCGGTTTATGGGCGTTGGTGATATTTGTCAGTCATGCTGCTGTTCGAATGAACCAGGCTCTCTTTTGCAGGGCTCACCTCCTCCTAATGGCCAGGCAGAGACTCTGCTGAATTAAATCCGCCCCGTCCGCCGCGGGCCGCTGAGAGAGCCACTCTGCCACCTCGTGGACCCTGACTCTCATCGTTCAAGAGGAAGACAGGAAAGTGTTGACAGCCCCTTTGTTACACTTCAGGAGTTACTGAGTAACCCAAATGGTGGCCATAATATTTGCAGCGAAGAATGAATCATTTGAAGAAAAAGAGGGTGGGGTGGCACACACGTGGATCACTCACGGTCATACTGTCTAAGAAATCACGTGACAAATGTACAGTGAATAACCACACACTTTTGTCCATATAGTGTGTGTGTGTGTGTGTGTGTGTGTGTGTGTATATATATATATATATATATATAACATCAGCATGGGCCTTAATGACATTACATGCAATCACATAG
>JBBJLS010065084.1:0-12749 GCA_037577275.1 Bryconaethiops microstoma
ACGGAGAGAGAGAGAGAGAGAGAGAGAGAGAGAGAGAGAGAGAGAGAGAGAAGAACTGAAAAACAAGGGGAAGAGAACAATAAGAGAAAGAATAAGAAAAAAGAAAACAGAGTATGAGGAAGAATATGAGGAAAAAGGAATAGAGAGAGGAAAGAGGAAGAAGAGAAAAGAGAAGGAGACAGAGGGAGGGGAAAAGAGGGAGAGATGAGAAAAGAAAACAGTAGTGCGTGTGTGAGAGAGAGGGAGAGAGAGAGAGAAAGAGAGCGAGCTCTGCATTCCACAGAAAGAAAAAAACAAAAAAACACAGTTTGTCATAAGAATGCACTTGAAAACAAACCCATGTCACTCTGTGTGTGTGTGTGTGTGTGTGTGTGTTCTAATTTCACTCCTGTTACAACTTTCCAATCCTGAATATCATCAAAAAAGCAGGAGGAGGTCGGGAAGAGACGCTGAGCAGAATTTACACAAAAGTTCAGGGAAATCGATGGGTCTTCTGGGATAAAACCCACCAGCGGTGCCCATCAGGCTAAACGTCAGAACTGGCTTAGCTGGAGGAGAACCAGGTTACAGGTCAGAACAACTCATTCATCCCATCCTAACACTGAAAATTATGATTCAAAATAAACAAGAGAGAACGAACCTGACCAACCCTAACGAGCACTTTAACTCGTTTCATTCAAATCGAATCAAATCTTTCATTAAAGAGGTGTTGGAATCTGTATTACTACTTTAACGCAAAGAGTAACAAACAACAATCAATGCAAATCCAAACTGACATTTTTCCATCAAAGGACTCCATGTCTTTATATATAACTGGTTTGAAAAACTAGTCCAGAATTGAAAAATATTCACATTTAGCATCATGTTTTGGAATAAACTCTGACAATACGTCACATAATCTGGAGGATACAGATTTTTAGATGGAAAAGAAAATATCAGATTGGGATTGGGATGTCCCGAGTTCAGGTATTGGAATCAGTCTCAGTAATCAAATGTGAAGAGTAACAAATAAACACCAATCAATGCAAATCCAAACATATCTTCACTCTTTTACATTAAAGGAAGACTCCGTGACTTTGTTTGTGCTTGTTCGGCCACAACCACCGGGAATTCACTGCCGTTTCTCTTTTCCCACAAAAAAAAAAACAAAAAAAACAACCAAAAACGGCAGCTGACTTCAAAAGCTCGTTTCAAGCTTCAGCGTGAGCGGCTCAAGGACGAAAACAAACATAAACAGGTCCACATGAAAAGACATGGATACGGACCACAAGGCCTCGGTCAGCTCGCAGGAATGCAGGCGAGCGCCGCGGACCGTTTGAGCGGCCGAGCGGCCGAGCCAGAGACTGACCACCCAATGCCAACAAGGTTAGCCTCGACAAATTACAAACATACCATACTCCAACTCGACCGGACACGTAAGAACACTTCCCTTCTCCCTTCTGCAAGGGTGCAGGTTTTATTTTGACACTGATGGGGACACAAAAGCTGTAACTTCAACAATACTGCAATTGCTAACATCTTTCATACATTAACATCAAAGTATGGGAGCACAGAACATACGGGGAACCTATAGACTGGAGCTGTCGTCCAGTAACGCAGAACACAAGAAATTCTATATTTTAATATCTCACCTGACTGGAAGTTCTGTTACCTTTTCAAACCAATGATCTAGAAATGTATTTCCATCTAAATATTAAAATAAATCCACCTGAAAACTACAAGGGCAGGGTATTGGTAGTCATTTATCGAATCAACAAAAAAAATCCTCTTTCTCAGACAGAGCTTCAGCCAATCACACGTCAGCAAGAAACGGCACAGCCGATCCAATTGATGAAAACTCAACAAGATCGAAATAGTAGTCCAGATTTTTAAAGACTTTATATTCAGGATCGTCATGTTTTGGAATAAACTCTTCAACTGTAACATTGTTTTAAATGGAAAAGAAGATATCAGATCGGTACTCAAACTCCTCAGGTAAGAATCGGTATTAATACTGAATGTCCTGAGTTTAGGCAACGGAATTAGTATCAATACAGAATATCCTGAATTCGGGTCTAGGGATCAGGATCAGTACTCAGTCTTCTCAGTTCAGGTACTGGAACTGGTATCGATACTGAATGTCCTGAGCTAAGGTATCGGAATCGGATATCGACACTGAATATCACTGAGTTCGGGTCTTTGAATAGGTATCAATACTGAATATCTTTATTTCAGGTCGATGTTCAACATAATGAGTTCAGAAATTAGAATTGGTATCAACACTGGAGTATCAGACCTGGAATCGATACTGAATGTCCTGATTTCAGGTGCTGGGATCAGAACTGATATTCAAATTTCCCCGAGTTCTGGTATAGCAAACAGTTTCAATACTGAATTTCGTGAGTAAGGTCAGATCGGCCCTACAAACACCTCAAGTAGCAACAAACGTGCTGCACTCACAGCTGCTTTGCTTCCGTTTCCCTCTCTGCTGGTTCTGGAGTCCTGCCTCCACAGCGGGGCTGACTCAGAGCTCTTCAAGATGCTCAGGAAATGATACGTTACGTTTTCAGTGAGACACTCGCCGCGACCTGTCTTTCTCCGAGACGGCCTGTGCTGAGTGACGCACTCCTGCTCGGTTCCTGCCTGTTCTGCTGCTGGGTTTGGCCCGAGAGAGATGGAAATGTTCTCCTGTTTTAATAGGCAATTTGAACACAAACTCTGTGTTATTTTAGGGATTCCGCAGCTACTTAGTTTGAGGTTTTAAAGCACTCGCGCTGGACAGGCATTAGTCAACAAACCCACATTTCTGCACTCTCTCACTTTCCCAGGCATGGATGTCAGTGTCTCTCGGCCCTCAGGATCACACACGGCGGCGCGCATGCTGCCTTCTCAGCCATGGCCTGCTAACCATGCAGCGCCCCACACACACACACACACACACACACACACACACACACACAGACACACACGCATCCCTGCAAAATAGGTCAAGTGCACGCAATCACTTACGCTAATGACCTACACAAACCCAGATCAAGTGAGATCATTGCCTCTGAACAAAAGAATGGTCTATTTTAGACACCACGCATGGCAGGGGGCAAGAAGCTGCCTCCTACTCGTCATTTCATGCTGTGTGTGTGTGTGTGTGTGTGTGTGTGTGTGTGTGTGTGTGTGTGTGTGTGTGTGTGGTGTATGAGCATGTCTACTCTTATGATGCAGCAACTATGAGTAACAATCATCCAAGACCCAAAACACTAATAATAAATGAACACATAACAATAAATGAACACTCATTAAAGGGCCCATAGTACAGAAAACTATAGTGCAATTCAGAATGCACAAGTCTATACAGGCCATCTACGAAAAACAAGCTGCCAAAACAGCCCACTTTAATCCTGTTATTTCTGTGATGTCACAAAAACCAACACATTTACACAGGCACATATTCAGCCTGCGGCCCCCATTCACACTGAAGTTACAATAAGGTACACAAGTCAGCCCATCAGAGCAGAGGTCATTTACATATGAGCCATAAAAGGTATGGTGGCAAAACCAGGGTGCTCATTTGTGAGGGATCAAGAGAGGCAGGAAAATGCTGTTTAGCTCCGAATGGCTGTATTTAGCCTGCCGACTGCAGGGCCACATTTAGAAGGTCTATAATTAAAGGGCGAGGGGGCACCGGGCAGCGCAGCTCCACACTTCAGGCAAAGTGATAAGAGGGCATCCACACGACCACTCCGCTGCACCGCGCTGCAGTCGCCCAGAGGAATTCTGGGAAGAGAAGGCAGCCGCGGGTTTTATATAGCAGAGATGAATGGAATATGTGGCGTGCTTTCATTGCTTTTTGGGTACAGGGCGAAGAGACAGTTCATGATATCCATTACTCTGTAGTTACACTCATATACTGTACCTATGGACACAGGACACACACACACACACACACACACACACACACACACAGATCGCATTTGTAGCATATATGTTCTGATGATTTATTCTGCCTTGTCGAAAAATGCTGCTGTAGCACAAATTGATAGCAAAGTCTATCGATTCATACTACCCGGTCGAAAAATGCTCCCCAAGTTTATACAGTTCATACAGTTTATAGTCAGTTTATAACACTGATAAAGATGAGAAATAGACAAATAATATGCATAAATCAGAGGAAAATATATTTTATTTAAAATATTTACTTATAAGAAGTATATTGATCAATGCTGCCTTGTCATAAAATGCTACCTTGAAGCTTATCCAGTTTATACAGTAAGTTTATAACACTGATAATGATGAGAAGTAGGGGTGGGGGTAGTGGGGAGTTTAATAGTTATAAAGCTGTAATGGTTCCGGTGCCCATGCTCTGGACTCTGAGGGTACCTTGTTTTTCTATAACAAACTAGATAAAACGTGAGTGCCCTGCAGGGGCAAATAGCTTTGGTTTTATATTTGATTTGATTACATTAATGTTTAAGTTGAGATTTACAGAAATATATGAACTGCAGCTGTGTAACTGTGTTAAAGGGAACACTGCTGTTGAAAAGCTCCTTATTTTTTTGAAGTGTTTGTAAACCAAATGTTATTGCGCTTTTGTTCATATAGCAGTACTTTTAAAATAAAAGTGTGCAATACGCTACTTTTGAATTCATTATTGAATTTGGCGTATAACAATACGAAAATCATGCGATTAATCGCAGAAAATCATGTGATTAATCGTGATTACAAATTTTAATCATTGCCCAGCATTAATATATATATATATATATATATATACACACACACACACACACACACACACACAAACACACATACACACACGCACACACATATATATAGATGTAGAATATGTCTCAATGGTGCTCCTTTGGTAAAAGAATGGCTCAACACCCACGAGACTAATGAGAGACTGCATCTTGTGTGTGACCTGTTGCTGCGTAATCCTGAGACAGACTCACCATTTATTACAAACACCTAACTTGTACTACTTTTTTTATAAACACTTACTTCAAAGTTCTTTATAGGTGTACAGGTGTACTACATTCCTGTTTATTCACAGTTCATAATATCTCCTTTACCTTATTCATAACTGGTCGACTGCAAAGACATACAAAGATACAGAGTCAGGAACAATATGAAATATAATATAGTCTAAATAAATCCAATAAAATATCTGTAGACAAAATTTCAATATGAAATACACTACGCTACTTACACAAATGCTGTGTATAAATACTACTGATAAGTAACTTCCAATTCCAATAACACAAATGGTGCTTAGGAGTACATTACTGCACATAGTAGAGATCAGCAGTATTTATAGGTGTACAGGTACTACAGTCCTTCTGTTTATTCACAGTTCATAATCTTTCCTTTACCTTATTTGTAACTGGTCTGACCACAGGACCACAGTTGAGCAGATATTATTTGGTGCATATGATCACCTGTGTGGCGTCGGAAAGAGTACAACAGGCATTGCGGTGTTGCTGGTGTTTTTTAACACATATTTACACACATGAGTGCATCTGCAAGGCAGAAAGTGGTCCACTGAGCAACAATTTACATTCCAGAGTGTCTCTGTGGACATTATCTGATCAAGATAAAGCTGTGTTGACAATGACCTATAGTCTCTAATTGCACACCAGACATACAGTGGCTGCTGCTTGTTCTTCTGTTTAGTGTCAGTAATGTTTTGCATCTCCCATAAAATACCTCACGTGACTCACCTGTCTCAGGTGTTTCAGCAGCTCTGTGGCCTCTTCATGCCTGCCTTCCTTCACCATCAGCATCACGTCCTGTATCATACTGACCCGTCTCTGGTAGGGTGGTGGGGATCCGGAGCTGTCCGAGCGGTCAGTGGAGGGCGAGCGGAGCAGAAGGGAGCACTGTGCCCGTCTCCAGACCCCCTGCAGTGAGCTGGACCCTACCTCCGAGTCCTTGGACTGCCTGGTCCCCATCTTCGCCACATCGACTGCTCAGCTTGTGTGGCAGAGGCTGTGGGCAGTGGGTGAGGAGGAGAGTGTCCTCTGCTCTCTGGGTTCAAGGGTTAAGGCCATAATACTGCCTGTAGAGAGAGATGGTGAGAACCATCTATACAGATGTTGATGTTTCCCAAGAAAACCTCATTCAAGCTCATGCACACAAGATGCAGAAGATGCCAGAATGCTCTGCTGAAGTCAGGTCAGAGCTGAGAACCATGGGAAGTTGCACAACATGGAAAACTGGTGCCTTTTTTGGAGCAGCCAGCTCAGGATCCAAAGGTTACTCCGTGGTGAGACAGAACCCTGGTGGAGAAAGTGGCAGGAGAAGGAACCCGGCGTCAACACGAGCCTTAAACCAAACTATGTGGTAAGCAAAGATGCCAGCTGGTGATAGAAGAACTTTTAAGACCTATTCCGAAAGAAAGGGTTGAATTTATATACCTCTCAGCAGCTGGACTCGAAGCTCCGCTCCTCTTCTCGCTTCCTCCAGGAGGAAAGTGGAAGAGCCGCCTGGCCGTTAGACGCCAAACTCTGGACCAATCCGCTTCGCTGTTTACACCCAGCAGCCAATCAGATCGCTCGGTCTTCTGTATGGAGGTCTTTTTGGGTCTCGATTTCTGACCGTCCGTCTCTCATTTTCAGACCTGAATGATACTGGAGACTGGAGGAAAAGCAATTAATCTACTGAGAGGGAGGGAGGAGAGAGAGAGAGAGAGAGAGAGAGAGAGAGAGAGAGAGGGCGGGAGAGAGCGGGGGGGCGTGGGGCTGACAGCTTGCCTACTGTAAACTGTTTACCCGAATTGACTCTTTTGAACCGATTCAATGGTTTGAACTTTATAATACGGGCGATGCTATGTATGGATACACACAAACACACACACACACACAATGTTTTTATTAGTATGCATCCATTTTAAGTAAACATCACCATCCAGTGCAACCCGTTTTTTCAGACTGGACATGCCAAACATTTCTATAATAAAAACTATATCAGCAGAGACTTTCATTGCATTTAAATACATAGAATTTATGGTTGGTCCCCCCTTTTGCGGCTATAACAGTTTCCACTCTTCTAGGAAGGTTTTCCGCAAGATTTTGGAGTTTCTACGGGAATTAGTATCTATTCATTCTGTAGGAGCATAGATGAGGTCAGACACAAAGGCCTGGCTCACAATCTCCGTTCCACTTCATCCCAAAGGTGTTGGATGGGGTTGAGGTCAGGACTCTGTGCGGACCAGTCAAGTTTTTCCACACAGAACTCATCCAACCATGTTTTTATGGAGCTTGCGTTGTGCGCTGGGGCACAGTCATGCTGGAATAGAAGAGGTTCATCCCCAAACTGTGGAAGCAAGGCCATGTTTTTTGATCTATATTGCTTGTTTTTAAAAAGTTCTGTCAATTTACTCTTGAGTCGGTTCAACAGAACCGATTCGTTTAGGAGTCGAACATCGTTAGTTCTCTCTCTGGGTGGATCCCGACCCCTGTTCCTTCAGTTTATGATTCAGTCAATTATACCATAAAGTTTTTCCATCGTGTGTCGAGGAGGAAAATATATCATAAAAAATACTCCCTATTGCACCCCAATCTCATTATAACTCCCCAGGAGTCTGGATGAAACACTCAGTGATAATCCCTCTGAGATGGGAGGGATGGTTTAAGAAGATCTGGAACCAGCTTTACTGAAGCTCCCATTCTCAGGAAAACATGAACTGCTTCTGTTGCACCATAAAGGGCAAAGTCTATGATATAATCCCTGATCTTTTTGTCCTGTGGAGATTTTACAACAGCAAAGCACGCAGATGGCGTCTATTAACTCAAACGGCATGCCAGAGTTTTATTTATTTATTTATTCATCTATTTCCAGTACTTTATTTTCGTTTGTCGCCACCTGTTGACCAGCTTTGGCATCTTGCATCCAAAAGGCCTTCTAGGACACCTGGTGGTTGATCAGAATCAGAATCAGAATCACATCAGAAAGTCTTATTGATCTTGGAGGAACAGACTAAGGTTACGACTGCAGAGACACACAAAGATACAGAGACAGGAACAATATAAAATATAAAGTCTAAATAAGTCCAATAAAATATTTGTAGACAAAATCTCAATATGAAATACACTACGCTACTTACACAAATGCTGTGTACTGATAAGTAACTTCCAATTCCAATTACACAAATGGTGGTTAGGAGTACATTACTGCACATAGTAGAGATCAGCAGTATATATGTAATATTGACATAAGAAGTGATGTTCGCATGATAAAACTATCACAGATAACACAGGACAACAAAAATTTTTTTTTGTAATCATCAGAAACCACAACACACACTTTTCTAAACCAGTTTTTCATGCTGCAAATAAGATGTGATTCAGGTGATCACTAATCAGTACCTCATAAAGCAGAATGAGGTGCTTGTGTAGGAATTTAACAGACACTGTCATGGTATGATTGTCATACTCATAGAGAAGAAGATTTAAAAATAAATTGTAATGGTCTCTTATTTTTTTTCCGGAGCTATATAGAATTCTTTTGTCTACGACTGCAACTGGATGCATTTCTTTGTCACTCTTTCACACTCTGTCAGAAAAGACCTCATATTACTGTTTTTCTCATGCATACATTTTTTCAACATAGACAGAAGGACATATGTCTGGCTCAAAAACTGATCAGGATGCATGGCTGGGATTGAATGTGTAGGTCATAATCAAAGCAGAGTTTATAAAATGGTTACTTTTATAAATAAACTATGCAGAGAACTGATTAAGACAACAATTAAAGCAATACATCAAAGGGTCTTGGTTCTATTCTCAATATTACTAAATATGTTCTGTTACATTGCATTATAAAAAACTAATTTCTGTCAGTTACTATGTGTAATCCATGTGTTCTATGCTATATCCAGTGTGCTGAATTCAATTCTGAAGGCACAATCTGTCTATCACGTCAAGGTCTTACGTTGTGCATGCAGCAGATCCCCATCAGAGCGGTCAGTTTCAGCAGAATTGAATTAGGAGGAATCGGTCCTGGATTGTCTGCATCATGCAGTACTGGTTTAAGAGCAGACTCACAGTCAGGATAGATGAGTTTTGATGTATTCTCCTTTGAAAATCCAGAGATTTTAGTCATTCAGAAACAGCAGTATTAGTGATGATCTTTTGACACAGTAAAATGCACAGCTTTCCTTTTGCCACTGAACCACTGAGTGAGGCCAGAATAACAAAGAGTAGGCTACCACAGATATGAGGCCCAGCTTTTATCCTGCTCTTCAAATTTACACCTGAAACAGTATTTGTAAGCAATCATCACTCTCTTAGTAATTTATTTACCACAAATGTAACAAAAATTGTCAGGATGGTTAACATAGCTGCATCTAATCGTGCTTTGTTTAAACATTTACCCTATATTCAAGAAAACCCTGTAAACAGACGAGCCTGAGATCCGTCTCGTCTTAAACTGAGCTGACATCAGCTCATCGACAGGCCTAAACTCTCACAGCACTGGATTCAACTAGGAAATTTCAAATGAGGCAGTAGCAAACATACACATGACAGAACCAGCTGTGATTATGCTGCCGTGCAACAATACGTGTATCAAAATAGCAGCTTATTGCAAACCAATATTATGCCTATAACTTAAAATCTGGACATGCTAGGAAAATTTTGATTGTAGATTTGGATTCAGCACAGTCAAGTTCAAGTAAATCACATGTTTTACTTCCAGTAGCAAAATCTTTGTTTTCCAGTGTTATGAGTAGTTTTATTTGCCAATATGTCACATTTGCCCAGATTTTAATCAAGTCAATTTTAGGAATCTGACTTGATCAATGGGCTCATGATTGGACTCAAAATTTCCAAACAACATTAATAAAAGCATTTACAAACATCGCAATTTTAGTTTGTCAGAAAATAAATGATCAGAGCCTTCATCACCTACAAACTGTAAAGAGGAGTCATCTGAGACAATGGAATGGTCATGTAATAACAGATTCTGAAGATACAGAAGCTAATTGATTTTAACTTAAGAGTGATTAATCTTGAAGAGCTGTTGAAGAGGACTGATTGTCTGATGATGAGTGATGACTCAAAAACACTCTTTTTGAGAGTTATTTGAACTAAAAAAAAAGTATGTTCCCTGTTGTGCCCATTTAGTTTATTAATCCATGGTTGCTTGGGTTCTGTTGAGAGCTTCATACTCAGCCAGAGAGGGTTAATGGACTAGAAAATATAATAATAGTAATTACATTCATTTGGAGGCTTTAATATTGGTGAGCTTCACACATTTTTCTATGCTTGCGAGAACATTTTAAACTCATATCTTGGAAAAAATATTAGGATAAAATCTTGTAAATGTGTCTTGGAAAAACATATTTATTCAGCATTGCCTGATAATATCTTTTGCTTGCTATAAAGTGCCGTCATGTGTTCAAAGGTAGATCTTAACTATATAAAAAGTTACAACTATCTTAACATTATCCCCTGCACATCCTGAACTTAGTCCCTGTATAACCTATTATGATACAATGTTAACTAGCAACCTAGGTAGCAAGCGTATGCCCATATAGACATGAATATTAGCTTAATCTGAGAATGCAATGGGTTTTTTATAACCTTTTTACAGTGAGAGAGCAATGTCTTCTCTTAGATTATAACCAAACCCCTCGCTCTCCATCCATCATCTGTATCCATCAATAGCTAGAATACTGACTGTCGATGTGGTGTTGCGTGACTGTTTATATGCAGTAAATTCACTGTACAGGTGCACTGAGCAAGGCTGCGCAGACCATTACCGCTCTCTTACTGAGCATGAGGCACTCAACAACACACAGCGGGATTAATAAAAAAACTGCCTCAGTTTTATGCACAATTACAGGTCTAAATATTGGTAGGAATATTTAAGCCTCCCTGAGTGTTGATACAACCACTACATTAATCTCCACCTAGGCAGAGACATATACACAGCAAATTTACAAAAATAAATTTGGAATCAAATGCGGAATGATAAACTCTCTTGGCTCCTGTCACTCAAAAACACTCACTCAAATCACTCTTTCTGTTGATCACTCTTTCTGTTGAAATTACTTTGATGGCCTCATAAGAGAATGCATGAAATGTTCTAGACGGGCATTAATGGTTTCAGTCTTTTAAAAGAACGCTGCTACCTAAATTGTTCTTACTGACACTATGGTTCGAAACCAGCCTGTTATTCATTTATAATGTGTGAAGTGATTTGTTTAGGTAAGTCTACTGAAAATATTTAACAAAATATCCAAGTAACTTCTCTTTACTAGGAGTGAAAATGAAGAATGAGAGTCAGACCAGGCACTGAGTCTCTCAATATTTTTTTAATACTTTAAATATGCTGTTAAAATCTGCAGGTTTTACATACTACTTACTGAATACGAAAATTTTATTAAACACTCAATCTTACATATGTGTCTATTAGACTAATCAACACAGGGACTGATTGTTTATCAGGTAGGTGGGTCCAGTGCCCAGGGGCCTCTGACTGCCAGTCCTGAACAGACTCAAATACTCAGGACAATCCACTGCATATACAAATATGAAATGAGTAAATAATCCCTGAATATGTACAAAACACTAAATTAATAAATTACATAAATACATTATGAGTTCATAATAAGTTAATAAATAAATTAATGAGTAAAGAAATATGATATATTCTCAGACTCCTCAAGTTTTATACTACTGACTAAAGGGATTTTGTTGTTGCCATTTGTTTCAGACAAGCTGTAATAGTTGGACTACTTGTTGAATGTACTTCTGCACAACTGTTATAGTTTAGATCCAATAGGATGTTGCACATTAATATGTGATATTAGTAAACATAAATATAAAGGTGAACTATTGTTTTATCTCACTTTTCAGGTATTTATATTATTTATTAGTTATATATTTTATGTATATTTAATTTATTTATATATTGTATTATTTAAATAAAAATATATTTATATAAGCATACTAAATGTATTACTACTACTACTACTACTTTTTAAAATTATTATTATTTAAAAATGATTTATTCTAATTTAGTATATGTTAGAGTCCAAGGGTCTGAAAAGACCTTTATTGTTCCTGGACTAATGTGAGGAATTTGAATGTCCAAGACTTGGTACAAAATAATGCTACAAAAAACTTCATATTTCATATTTAATCTGTACATAGTATTAGTGTAATACAGCGTAGCTGCATAACTAAAGAATTTGTATAAAAAATATGCAATGCCTGGTTTATGTTAAAGCATGTCATTTCATAAGGGCACACAAACTGCATTTGAATGAATTATTGGAGATAAGTCAAGTTTGAGTTTGTCTCGAGCTTGACTTATGTTTTATTGTGAATTTTTCCTAAAAGGTTCATTTACAGTGTTATAGTAAAATCACTTTACATTTGATATGTAAACAGTACATCAAATAATAAACTGATGTGTTGATTTAAATCAGCTCTTTAAAAAATGTTTGACTAATTTGGTGATTTTATGACTTTAGCTTCATATATTATTAAAGCATTTTAGATTATAATTGTGTGATTAACTGAACATATCTGTCTTATTTCTTTTGGACTATTTGTGGCAAGTAATTTTTATTGTGTTTACAATAAGATGTTTTTTTCCGTTGATTTAACAGGAGTTATTCATAGCTGTACTATCAAAATTAACTAATGTTACAGATTTGAAGCGTGGAAAGAAAGATGTAGAGAGCAGACAGATGGAGAGAGAGAGAGAGAGAGAGAGAGAGAGAGAGAGAGAGAGAGAGAGAGAGAGAGAGAGAGAGACAGCGA
>JBBJLS010065115.1:0-12748 GCA_037577275.1 Bryconaethiops microstoma
CACACACACACACACACACACACACACACACACACACACACACACACACACACACACACACACACACACACAATACAGTATTATCATTATCAGCAAGGACATAATGAGCACAGTAAGAAATCTGGCTGGTCGGACTGTACTTGGTATGGCAACAACAAAGGTTTTGGAACAACAACAGTATTACAAGATGTCTACTGTGCTTCCTGCTAATAAATGCTGCTGTCTTAAAATGCCTTGCAGATTTCTATCAAACCGATTTGAGGAAATGTGTTAAATACTCAACGAGCACTTACCATCACATGGCTCCTCCGTGCAGTTGAACATTCCACTTTCGCATACACTGCATACGAGACAAGATAAAAGAGAATGTAGCAAACAGGGCACATACATGCATCAATCTAACCATTTTAAATGTTTTGTTTGTGTACTATAACGGCTATATCAAATCCCCAACACCCCCATTATGTCAAAACAGCCTCTCTAATCATCCCCAGATGCCTTTTACTGAAAGTGATAAGCAAGTATTTTACCCTACAGAATATGTCTTTCTTCCCATCACTCTGTTCTTAACCCATCACCCACAGTAGATGGAAAAAAACATTCTGAAACTGATACTGAGTCGATACACTGACCCATGATCACCTGTATCCCTCAGTGTTCCTTTGGTGTATATTTGACATGTATCATGTATTCAAAATCAATACGCTTCCAGCAAAATTCTGGTCCCAATGAAGAAGAAAAGTGGAAGCAACAGAGAGAATAAATGCATGAGGTAGAACATTAAAGCAAGAAGAAAGAGGCTTATTACCAGTCATTGCAGAGGTGTGGAACAATAGTCCCAGGTGGAAACTCATTTTGTAGGGCGTCCAGTGTGATGTTGGGGAATATCAATAGCAGAGACAGAGTGGAACAAGGGCACTCAGAGTAAGGCACACATGTCCCATTAAGGAATACCTGAGAGCACAGTAGAACACACTTACATGGACTGCAATGAGTTCAGCTGAGAACAGTTCTGCTGTGCGAATGTCATTAGTACTGACAGTACTGCATGAGACCATTGCTACGCAAGGCTTTTAGGCCCTATAATGAATGTAGAACTAGGAAGGTACTGACATCCTTCACGAATAGTTTTCAACTGCACATCATTTGTACTTCATTGGTTAATAGTACTCATTATGTCAGTAATATTGGTAATAGCCTAGTGGGTAAAACACTTGTGAACTTGATGACCACAAACTTGCAGGTTTAAACCTCCCACTTTCTACCATTGTGCCCTTGAGCAAGACACTTAACCCTCAGTTGCTCCTGGTGGACTGTCCCTGTAACTAATCATTTTAAGTCACTCTGGATAAAGACATCTGCCAAATGCCACTTTATTTGGTGCAAAATGATGAAAATCTCTAGTTAAAATGGTTATTCACTACGTCATCTGGAATAATGTATACATGTGTAAAACTGCACATCCTCCGCATTTAAGCACTGATTTGTGTAACTTATCTTGTAAATTCAGATTTTTTTTTAGAGCTTATTGTTTTTTTTTTATACATATTGCTGTAAGGATTGGATACTGAGCATTCAGGTACTGATGTTGGATGATTAAGACAAAAGTATTCAGAGAAATCAGTTACACTGTTTTACAGCTCAATGCTCTATATGAAGCTTTAGATTAGGCATGGAGACCTTAGTCATGGTTGGCTGCTCCAGGGCATCCAATTCTATTGTCAGTGCTTTTCTATGGAGATTACGCAAAGTGTGTGCATATATGAACAGCTGTGTCAGCAATGAGTGTACTTTAGCGTAAAGCAGATGAACCCACTAATTGGAAGGGGGTGTCTAGATACATTTGGACATATAGTCCATCTACCTACATACCTATGTTAGTTGTTTTTTCCCCACATTATCCAAAAGACATCAGGTTATTAGTTTTCAGGAAGTGTAGCCATCTGAAGCTTTTGCATTCTAATGCATTGCAAAAAAGATGCACGCTGCTCTTTCATTCATACAACACAAACACACAAGGACTAAGCTCAAGGGTGTAAATGAGGGGTGTTAAACCAGAGACATGGTACCAAATAACTTGTAGTGTTCAGGCTGACCACAGAGTTGTTCTGGAAAAAAATAAGAGACCACTGCAACATATTTTTAAATCAGCATCTTTATGAGTATGATAACCATTCCATACCAGTGTCTGTAAAATTCCTACACAAGCAGCTCATTCTGCTTTATGAGGTACTGATAAGTGATCAACTGAATCAAATCTTATTTAATGAGGAAAAGTATAAAAGCACTGCTGTAATGAACACTCTCCTCTCACAATGAGACCAGCTGGATGGCAAAACACTACTAGAAGTACATCAAAGGTAATTATTGCCATTTTGTTTTAGAGTGAACAAGAGATTTGTTTTCTTTGAATTATTCAAGTTCTGTAAACACGACATCATTACTCTTATTTTGATGTTTTGTCATTGATACTTTAAAGAACAATATTTTTATTTTCAAATTAGAAGAAATATTGGCAAAAAGCTGTTCAGTTCAATACTTGCACATATGAAAGATAAAACCTGAGAAACTGAACATTTTTGCAGTGGTCTCTTTTTTTCAGAGCTGTAAATCTAGCTTTCGTGTAGTTAACACTGAATATGGGTCCTTTTGTGTCAGTTTAATAGAAGAAAACAGTCCAGTCCAAAACAAAGTTTGTATGACATTAATTTAGCATAAAGTAGCAGAAAAGTAGCGTGGGCTCATTAACTTTAACAGCTTTTCACAGTAGCCATAAAATGCAGCTTTGCATCAGCAGGTTTCTCAGTTCAGTTATTTTATTTTTTCATTATTTTAATTTTATTTTAGAAATTGAAAAAAATATATACTTAAACTGAACCATAAAGTGATTTAAAACGTTTGAGCAGATTATATTTGTAAAAAGATCTGAGGAGTTCATTTCTATTCCATCAGCAGAATGGTCACTATGAGATTTTAATGGAAACTTAAATATGATATTTTTGATATTGCATGAAACTATAATCTTTTTGGAACATATGGTGATTATAAAATATTTAATAACGCCCCACTCTTCTATAGAGCTGTTTGAAGGTGTTCGTGTTGACTCACTGTAGCAGGAGGGCAGGCGCAGCCCGGGCTACAGGCTCCTGGCACACACTCGCTTTCAGGCCACAAATCCTGGCAGGAGTACGGGCATGAGCCTGCACACACACTGAACACCTGACCCACAGGACACTCTGACACAACAGTAAAGAGACAAGAGAGGAAAGAACAATAGTAAGGCAAAGCTAATGCATATTCTCAAAACCACTTAAGGTCAAAATTCTGGCTTAAGAAAACAGACTGCACTAATTTTAGCAAAATGTGATGAAAAATGAAAGCTTTTGGTTTGAAGCTTGCATTTAATAGCACCCATGCTGAGATTTTTAAAAAATTTATATCACACAATCAGCACTCCTCCTTTTACTCTTGAGGAAACGTTAATTCAAGGAGGTGCAATTCTAACTTTATCTTACTGCTTAAAAGGAACCTGTCAAATCACATTCTGTTATGCCTTATCAGCTTAAAACCACTACAACTTGTGAATGTGACAGCAGCCGAACACTCTGCATCATGTTAATTAGAGCTATGCCTATCAGCTACACTCTGTCTGTCAGTATCTTGGCATGGGCAGCACTATTATCATAAACGTTTGCGTAACAAATTAATGGTATGATGTCAAGTGTCAACAAAATATTTTGGTGTGGTAAACACAGCCTAAAAGATAAGTAATTTAGCTTTTCACTTAATTTAGTCTTCTCCAAGTCCCAAACCTGCGGTTTTCTTGCTGTAGTGCCTGACAGTACTCCACCGATCTGTGTAAGTGAAGGCTGAATGTGCGTCATGAGGTAATGAGATTTATTGTCACATTTTCAGGTCAAAACGCACAAACCAGTGCACAGTATCGTAATAAGCTTGCACACGAACACAAACCACTCGATTTCCTAAAAGACCATGTATACATTCGACTCCATGTAGGAGAGATTTATAATGTACACCCCCCTTTCTGCTCCTGGTCACAGATTACATGCACTTTTGTGCACAGTTTTATGCACCTGATTATATTTTAAATTATGTTAAAAAGCTATTACAATGGGCACTAAATGTTCATTATTATAGCACTCTTGTTATTATACATACCAAAACAATATTAAGTATGTGTCTCTAAAACGTTCATACAATAAGTAATGATTTTGCATATGTCAGTGTGTCAATCATTTTCAAATCTCTCCTGATGATATTTTTTTAAAGTTTTGCTTGGCTAATCAATGCATCATTAAATGAAATCAGGCATGTTGCTGATGGATTTGTACAAACCCACAGTGGTGTGAAAAAGTGTTTGCCCCTTCCTAATTTCAAATTTTTTTGATGTTTGTCACACCTAAATGTGTCAGATACAAATTTAAATATTAGTCAAA
The DNA here is from genome assembly GCA_037577275.1 of Bryconaethiops microstoma. NCBI lineage: Eukaryota > Metazoa > Chordata > Actinopteri > Characiformes > Alestidae > Bryconaethiops > Bryconaethiops microstoma. The sequence continues at coordinate 4,458 of JBBJLS010065115.1, forward strand.
GACAATACAAGTAAACACAAAATGCGTTTTTTAAGTGAAAGATTTTATTATTAAGGGACAAAAAAAAAAAAAATCCAAACCTCCATGGCCCTGTTTGACAAAGGGATTGCCCCCTTTTAAAACATGACTTAACAGTGGTTCATCACACCTGAGCTCAATATTTCTAGCCGCGCCCAGGTCTGATTTCTGCCACACCTGTTCTCAATTGAGAAATCACTTAAATAAGACCTGCCTGACAAAGTGAAGTAGACCAAGAGATCCTCAAGAGCTAGAAAGAAAGTAATTGAGATCCATCAGTCTGGAAAAGGTTATAAAGCCATTTCTAAAGCTTTGGGACTCCAGCGAACCACGGTGAGAGACATTATCCACAAATGGCGAAAACAGCGGTGAACCTTCCCAGGAGTGGCCGGACCAAAATTACCCCAAGAGCGCAGCAAAGACTCATCCAAGAGGTCACAAAAGACCCCACAACAACATCTAAAGAACTTCAGGCCTCACTTGCCTCAGTTTAGGTCAGTATTCATGACTCCACCATAAGAAAGAGACTGGGCAAAAATGGCCTGCATGGCAGAGTGCCGAGACAAAAACCACTGCAGAGCAAAAATAACATTAAGGCTCGTCTCAATTTTGCCAGAAAACATCTTAATGAGCCCCAAGACTTTTGGGAAAATACTCTGTGGACTGACGAGACATGTGTGAACAACAAAAAATACATTCTTCTGAAACTGGTCAGGTTCAGGGACTGGACTGAATATGAGAGATTTTGAAAGTCCTTCAGAAAGCCTGGAGAATTGTTCCTCAAGACCACATTAAAATACAAGAAAGTCTGGTTCTTTGGAAGTAATATATGAAGAAATGAGAGATGGCCCAGGACTTTTGCAGAATAACATATAGCCAAACATAAATCATGCTTGGTTTTATCTGAATTATTTTTGACTCCCTGAAGCTTTACATGGAGAAACTGCATGGAAAGAACATCTCTCCACACCATATCAATGGATTTGACTAGAAGGGGAGATGTTTTTTTAGGGCCTGAAAATGATTGTTTTTCAGATATTGTTTTTTGCAGAAAAGAAACTTTTTCCCTTATTTTTTTCTCTTTTCACAGAGAAGCAAAACAGGAGTGCAGACTTGAACCCGTCTTTACAGGGTGGAGATCTAATGTATTTATGATCCATTACATAATATATATATATATACAGGGATTGACATAAGTGGTACGCAAGTACAAATTGGCGTATGTGGTACGCAAATGCGCGGAAGTTTTCAGTATCACAGCATAAATGCGTACCTAATTTGAGTAACTTCATATTGCGTGCCCTGCCCCGCCCCTCGACTTCACGGCACGAGACACGGCCGAGACACAGACCTCTGCACGCAGGACTTCACAATGCTTTACAAGGCAGATAGCAGCTAATATTAGCACCCCTCCCCCAATCCACGCCACGACCGAGACACAGACCTCTTCGCGCAAGCCCCCCCTCAACCCCCTCGAACCACGGCCGAGGTTTTTTTTATTTTGGTGTGTACCAATTGATTCATGTAGGTACTCATTAGAGTACTACAGCAAAAAAAATGTCAACCCCTGTATATATATATATATATATATATGGTGAAAGTTATTGTACAGGAAGTCTAGAGGTCCAAGCCATAACAGTACAGTCAGGCCTGATGATTCACTTCACAAACCTGTAGTCAGCTTCAGTCTCTCCTTTTTTTTTTCTCCTTTAAATTTTTTTTTTCAATTTTCAATTCTTCCCTTTTCACTCATTTCGGCTTATTTTAACATATTGTATTTTTTGTACATATTCCTTTCGCTTTTATTCTATTTATACTTTATTCTTTATTCTCCTCTCTATCCTCTTTTCTTCTCTTGTCATTTCTATTTTTTGGGGATCTTTTCTATTTTCACTTCTTTATTTTTCCCTTTTTTCTGTTCTCTTACTCTGAATCAGATATAATCCACTGTGGGTCTTATCCAATCAAACGCAGGGTCAGGGGTTGGAGACATGCAGTGAAGAAGCAAGCAGGGTGGCTTGAAAGGTGTGTAAGTGCAGAGGTCAAAAGTCAGAGGGTTTCAGGATGTTCAGGGAGTCCAGTGGTGGCGGTGAAGGTGTCACTGCGACTCTGATGATCTGGCAGCGTCAGCAAGATGCAGTGACACACAATCAGGAGCTGATGGAGAAAATGGGAATGTGAGAGAGAGAGAGAGAGAGTGTGTGTGTGGGTGTGTGTGTGTGCGCGCGCGTCTGATGTAAGGCCAGCGTAATCAACCCACAAAGCCACTTCTGTCTATCTACACACACACACACACACACACACACACACACACACACACACACACACACACACACACGTTTGCTCAGACTTTGTGGTTTTGGTGCCATTCCAGCAGCTCCTGAGGATACTGGGTGTGTTTGCTGAGCAGATACTGGGTGTGTTTGCTGAGCGGATAAGGAGAGACTAGCACTGCACTTTACATTGATGATAAATCTGCAGCCACGCACACATGTACACACACACACTACTCAATGGGAAGGGAAATAACACTCTAATTGGCCAGCTGTGTGCCAAACATTGCAAACTTTCCTCATTCCACACAGCCACAGTGCCACACCTACAAATACAAAAATTCTGCACTGGAAAAAACAAACAAGGATATTTATTAACTAAGTTGAGCACAGTGAACTGGATAACAAACTATGTAACAAACAGAATAATTGTTTCAGGGTGTCAGGGTGTAATCAGAGTGAGGGCTACTTATACAAGGCAAAGATGGGGAACACGTAGGAAGGATGGAGTTATAAACACACAGGAGACATTAAGCAAGTGGGAGGACCAGGCAGAAGTTAGAGATCAAAACAAAACAATGGCACAGCAGGACTTGACTGAAAGGGGTGAAACTGAACAGGACATTACTGTTGGTGGGAGACCAGGGGACTAGGAGGCCATCAGTGATGAATCAGGGAATTCGGTGGCCACCAACAAGGTCCTGGGGAACTAGGCAGCTGACGATGGGGAACGAGGAGACTGGGTAGCCAGTGATGGAGGACTTAAATTCTGGGCAGCAGACAACAGGGGACCAGGAGGCTGAGTGGCTGATAATGGGGAACAAGGTTACTGAACAACTGATGACAGGGACCAGGAGGCTGGAAGGCCATTGACAAGTAACCAGGAGGCTGGGCAGCCAACAACGAGGAACCAGTAGAAGTAGATTCTAATGATGAAGAACCAGGAAAAGGACTCCTGGTGACAAAGAACCAGGAAACAGGGTAGCCAGTGACAAGAAGCTGCAGGAGATAGTGGCTGCAACAAAGTGCTTTCTACATCAGCAGAAAGGGGCGGTGGTGACTATCCAATCTCTAGAACAGCAGGGGACACCAGCAATGCTGAGCTACTTTCCAGAGCAGAAACGGGGAGCCAGCAACAAGCAGAGACAAAGCGCTCTCAAGGGCTCCAGGGCAATGAATTTCTTTCCAGAACAGCCGGAGAAGCCAGCAACAAATTGCTCTCTGGAGCACTAGGAGGAGCTGGTGATGATCAGCTCTCTGGTGCCGTAGGGGAGCACTAGGGGGAGCCAGCAGTGACAAGGAGCTCTCCAGAGCTGCAGGAGCACTGGCGATAACGGGGATTTCTGGTGCACAGGAGGCACTGGAAAGGTGCTGGAGCCTTAATGCAGGTCTGCTGAGGCACACTCCAGAACAGCAGGTAGAACTGGCAACAAAGTGTTCTCTGGAGCAGCAAGGGGCACCAGAGAGGTGCACTCCAGAATAGCAGAGGGAACCAGTAAGGAAGTGCTCTCAGGAAAACACTAGGGAGCGCTGGTGGCAATGTGGAACTCTCTGGAGCAATAGTGGAGGGCACCAGCGAAGTGCTCTCTAGAGTTGCTGGGGCGCCCAGTGAAGAAGCAGGACAGGGCACCTGCTTGGTTGTATCCTGCGGTCCCTTCACCTCCTTGAGGTACAGCTTCAGTAGACTATGTCCCTCCTTGTAACTTCAGCTCCCAGTAGAGCCAGTGGGAAAATGTCCATCTCCAGCAGTGCCTCAGAGCAATAACCATTCCCCTTCAGTTCACAGATAGGCTGGTAGGAAGGGGCCTTGGCAGGTAGAGCCTGGCGTATAGGATGGACAGTATGGGAGAACAGGGTCTAAGTGCCCTCTTGGCAGCATCCTCCAGGACAGAACACCCACCCTGTAGTATCCTCCAGGACACTGGGAAGTGCTGTGAGTCCAAAACCCTCTCTTTGTGGCATCATCCAGTGCAGTAGAAGATGCTGAAAGTGGTAGCCTGATAACCACAACTGAACCAGGGGTCTGGAGCTTGGCGACCATGTCGTTGGCACCCTTCAGGGTGCTAAACAGTATTGCAAGGCCTCCAGCCTGCTCAGAGTTGTCCTCCTGAACACTGAGTTGGCAGCCTGTCATGGTGCTTATTGCGTCGCACTCCCAATTTGGCCTCACCACACCACTCACACCACTCGCACTTCCTGGCCTGTTCCAGATCCCTGAAGATTTAGCTGGGAGAAAGGCTCGCTCCATTGCCCTCAACACGGCCCTGACTGAAACCACCAGCCGGACAGTGCACTCATCCCCACTAATTTTGTGGAGTTGCTGCAGCTCACCTCTCTCTCTTGCCAGGACCAGTCAACAACATTAATATAAATGTAAACAATTAATATAAAGAAGGTCCTCACTTGCTAAATTCATTGAGGTTGGTCCATTTGTGATGGGTAGTTGAGAGGACTTTAAGCAGGTATTTTTTATTACTAAGATGAACATGATGAGCAATTAACCAAAAAACCCACTGAATAATGAACTATGCAACAAGCAGAAAACAAAATTCTTACAAAACTTACAAATTCAGCAGGGGATCAAATAATTATTTCCCCCACTGTACAAAAGGTCCAGCTAATCCGTCAACAGCAGACTGTTGCTTGCCTGTTTTACTACCTTGCTGCCCACAATCTCCACCACTTGTGAGCTATGGAAGAAATTCTTCCATAGGTGTTCCACCCTACAGATCCAAGCATTCCAAACAGTAGATGCAAATATTTCACTCTAAATATTCCCCACTCTAAATATTCTGCTGTACAAACATTCCACACTGAAAACATTCCACACATGCCAGAAGTGTGGCATGCTGCAAGTATTCCCCATCATGAACTACAAACATTCCATACTGTAAATATTCTACACAGTAAATATCCCAAACCACAAACATTGTACAATCTCAGTGCAGCCTTTCCACACTGGAACATTCCATACAGCCAACAAAAATATTCCACACATAAACATTCTACTTCATCGTATTTGTGTGACAGTTTTCTGGATACAAACTTGACAAAATTTGAAATTCTTACTGTAATATCAACGCTGAAAATAAATGTCTTAAATTATATTGTTTTTTATTTCTGTATTTCTGAGCATTTGCTTTCTTGAACCAAACCAAGATTTTGGACTAGGTGAGTGTGCATATTAAATTCACAGGACACACATTTTAACGGCTTGAGATTTTTCCAGAAGCACTCGAGTTTGGTGAACTGAATCAATGCCTGTCAGCTTCTGCCTGTAAAATCAGATGCCCATTCATATGTAACATGCAGAGGGATGGGAACATAAGAGGTTTCAGAAATGAGGAGGAGTATGAGGAGGAAGAACAGATCTACACCAGTGGCTCTCAGTCGCAGTGCTGCAGATTATTTTTGCATTTTGCCTCCTCTAGCACACCTGACTCAGCTCATGAGGGGGCTGACAATTACCTAATGAGTCAAATCCAGTGTGTGTTAAAGCAGGAAAAACACAAAAACAGACTCATGCTGTACAAGGAATTCCGGTATTTTGTGCCAAACGGGACAGATTATTTTGCCTTGAGGAAAACTTCAGTAAACCAAAATATTCATATCCCAAACCGATAAAATATAATTACTTACATTTGAGCATATGAAAAATGTACAATCATTTATTGACAAATGAAATGTATATGAAAATTGACATAATGTTATATAATGATGCTAATTTTGTAACATAAATATTAACGTAAATTCAGTTACATTTTCATATAAAATATAACTATAAATGTTTTAGTACTGTCGAGAGAACACAAAGAAAGCACGTCTTGTGATGTTGAAATACCCCTGTACTTAGAGGTTTGAAAGTAGCCAATCCGAGAACGTTATTAATTTCTGCTTGCTGCTGATTGGCTGCTGCCCTGTGACGCATCTCTGGCAGCTGCAGTCCAGAATTCCCGCATCAGAACAGTTTCAGTGTGGATCTATCTCGAGTTTACCTTTACATTTATATAAAGGATAATGCATTAAGATAAGTTTAAAATGAAATTAAAGTGTTTTGCGCGCATATTTGGGGGCATATTTAGGGTTTACACTATAAAAATAGGCATTTATAGGCTTTTTTTTTAACCACGTCACAAATTCACGGTTTTTCACCGCACATTTTCAAACTGACGAAACATCACTGGAGGATTCTTAGAGGACAACACTGACTGTTACTCAGTCAAACAGAACCCTGCAATGACTAGCATCACACTGAGCGAAGGAGCGAGAGAGAAGACCACCTTACACACTGATGGAGATATTAAGCATAAAAATTATTGGATAATTGGAGGATATTTCCTCTTCCAATAGTTTTATGCATCAGTCCTTAAAGGTTGTGAAGGATCATGTGTTATTTCTAAATACAGAACAGCATGTGTTTCCTTCACTCTAGAAGGTCCAGCTTCCAGCAGGGTCTTCTAGTGGGCGACTGATATATACACACACGTATGAGACATGTTGCAACTTAGAGAAGAAGCATTACTGATTAAGGGTGAGAGATACTGAGAAATCAACCTTTCACTCTATATTGATTAGGGAGATATTTAAGAGGGAGGAGACATTTAAGTGAAGGCGGAGTTTTGAATATTCATTTAAGTATCCTTATTGGCAGGGAGCCAAGAGTGGGTGTTATCTGGGGGAAAAATTGGGATGTGGTCTGGAAAAAGTCTATTTAACTTCTGTGTTTGGATTTTAAGGTCAGAGCAACTGGCCACTGCTCTCAAAAGATCACGAAGCTGTCTTTAATAAAACAGCATAGCCTCAACTTTCTGACTGCCTTCGATTTTTGGTTTAGAAAGAGTCGTAGACCTCAATTTCCGTAATAATTCTCTACAACAACACCCACCCAGATAGAGAGAATGGCAAGGTTTGTGTGTAATTTAACATTGTACTGACGTTTATAATGTTGCACAGTCATAAAAGGAGCAGGTCAGGGTTTTATAGCTACGCATGTGACAAATAAAGAATCTTGAATCTTGAGTCTACAAGAAGTGGTGCCCAAAAACAGGTCGGAAAAAAAGAAGAATAATGTTAATAATAAAACAATAATGTTCTGCAGTCGTACTGATTACCTCATGTCTTTTTTGTCACATTATTGTAAAGTCTAAGGATAAAGTCTTGCACTTTGTGCAGGGGAAACTGGTCGTCCCGGTCCTGTAGGCTGTGAAGGGCAGAAAGGTGATGTAGGAGACCCGGGTCCGCCTGGATTACCAGGGATTAGTCCTGATTTTTGTGCCGGACAACAAGGACCCCCCGGACCCCCGGGATTTCCGGGTTTGGCTGGGTTGCCAGGTAAGACACTGAGCGATAAACTGTGTTCCAAATGACCTCACATGACACATGCTGTGCTTCCTTCAAGGCTTTAGTGGCATCAAGGGAGAACAGGGACTGACTGGTTCTCGTGAGAATGGACCAAAGGGACCTCCAGGACTACCTGGCCCACCCGGCCCTCCTGGTGCTCCTGGACCTCATGGAGTAAGAGGAGCACCTGGAGATCCAGGGGAGACAGGGTATCCTGGAACCAAAGGTAAGAACTTCCTTTCATGCTGAAAAATACTTGTTTTCAGTCCATAATTTTGCAGATGTATTGAAATTCAAGCACAAACTTGCTTTGAAGGGATTAGAGGACGTCCTGGTCTAACCGGAACAAAAGGATTACCTGGATACCCAGGTTTACTTGGGCCACCAGGACGCCCAGGAGTGAGAGGTGGCGAGGGGCATGTGGGTGTCACAGGGGACGTGGGCCACAAAGGATCCAAAGGTATCTTTACACTGTTTACAAGCCGTGTTCAGGCCGGAGCAAAAAGCGGTTATTTCTTCCAACTAATCCAGTTAACGGGGAGATTGTGGCCTAGTGGTAGGATACTTGCCTCTGGACCATGATGTCATGGGTTCGAATCCTACCTTCAGCACCACCACTGGGTTCCTGAGCAAGACCCTTAACACCAAGTTGCTCCAGGG
>JBBJLS010065156.1:0-12746 GCA_037577275.1 Bryconaethiops microstoma
TGCCTCCGCCATGTATCTTTCCTCTACCTCCGCTCGTTTTAAAAAAAAAAAAAAGGGCTCCGCCCTGTATGAGGCGCCGAACTCTGCTAACATCAGTGCGGGAGAGAGACCGAGAGTGTTCACTGCGCTCCACGCTCAACTAAAGTTTTTTTTTTAAATTATAAAATGTCTCCGCGTCGCGCGACACAACGAATCGATTATGAAATTCGTTGCCAACTCTTTTAGTAATCGATTCGTTGTTGCAGCCCTAGAGTCAGAAACACTGACAATAATAAAAAGAATTCAGTGTCTATTAAATTATTGTTACTGGTGGTGTTGTAACAAAATTGAATCTCCGGAACATTAAGCTAATAGAAGAAATTAATGTACAACACTTGCCTCCTCTCATGCACACACTCACACACACGGCTGTGCTGGGTGTAGAATATAGTCTCTGTTCTGGGAGAGTAAAGATGTGTTTAGATTAAGGAGATAATGATTTGATTGACCCGAGGCTGGCACGCCCCACACACACACACACACACACACACACACACACACACACACACACTAACACACAGTGCCTGCTAAAACAGGGGGTGTTTCTGACTCTCATGTTTCTGTGAGCTGGACACTCTCACTGACCCAGCGACCTTTAACCCTGAGCACAGGGTCCTGTAGATCCACATCCAGACAGCTTTACGGCCATGATCTGTAATTACTAATAATTAACAACTGCTTTGAAAATGATGTTTACCCCATTCGTGCTGAGCTAAATGTAGAGTGATGAATAAGATATTTTGTATCTTGTGACTAAGAGTGAATTTAATTGTAAATTCAGATAAATTAACTCGTTTTAGTCATGCCATTTTATCACATTAAACGTATATAAGGCTCTACTGTGTGTTTAGACCCTCTGAGTGTGTGTGTGTGTGTGTTTGTGTCTGTATGCAGGAAGTAGAGGAAGTGTCCCGGTCTTGGTGTCTGTTTACACTGGCCGTCACATCGTCAGAAAAAAAAAATTGCACAAACACATACACACACACACACACACACACACACACACAATCACTATTATTACATAGTCACAATTCTCACACAATCACATGATCACAATTATTACATAATCACCTGATCATAATAATACAGACTCACTTGATCAAAATTATTACAGTTACATGATCACAATTATTACATAATCCCAATTATTACACTATCACTTGAACACAATTATTACACAATCACAATTATTTCACGATTACATTTATTACACAATAACCTGATCACAATATTAGTCTTTTTATTACATATCACAGTTATTACACAATCACATTGAACACAATTTTTACATAATCACAGTTATTGTGATTTGACCACAATTATTGTACAGTCAAAATGATTACACAATTGATGAGCAAATTTCCAAAATTCTCTCAGTCCATTTTTTGTGATTTTTTTAGGTAACACTACTATTGGCATATTTTTACATTACCTCTTTATGTGCAATAGTATTACTGACCAAAACTCACTCAGTCCTTGCATAATACAGGGTACAAGATTAGGTGAATTTCCAAAACTCACTCAGTCCACTTGCACAGTCGTTAGTGGTACTTACCCAGGTGTCCCAGGCGGTAGATCATAAACAAAGATGGCTCTATGCTGTGTTATGTAGTAGGATATAAATGTTAAACTTGTACATAATTTTGTGACATTGAATATCGATTTACTTAAAAATTGTTCTCATTATATTGCAGGAGTTGCACTTTAGACATAGGCATTGAAAAATGACAAGTAACTGTAAAATTTCAATTAAAAAAATATTGCCTGTAAGAATTACTTTCCAATACGTAAAAAATGCTTTTGGACTGAGTGAGTTTTGGAAAATTACTCTTCAATTGAAGTTCATGAGAAGGCTCTAGTAGACTTGGGGAACCTTTGCCCAGAGGAATGTGCCAGAACTGAAACACAAAAGCTAATTACTTCTCCATGTTGTCAAAAGCATGCCATAATATGTTGTTAGAAACACCTCAAACTCATAAGGAGTGATAACACTGTTGCATCAAAAAGAATTTCTGTGCATCGCAACCTTCACTTTTACTGGAGACATTGACTGCCAGCCTGCACGGAGCCACACAGCAAGAAACCATGATGCGCTGTGGCAAAAGTGAAAATTTATTGAACCTTGTCTTAGCTCTGTGCTGAACTTAAAATGTGCAACCAAAGACGAAAGGATATTTTTTGTCTTCCAGGTCTTGTAGGAAACCAGTAAAATATGTAAGCTTTTTCAGAAGTTTTTCAGCTCATCAGCTGTTCAGTTATAGGGTGTTGTCATGTCGGGCCTTGGAAAGAGGACACATGAGCAAGGGGATTTGGGAAGCAAGAGTGTTTAATTGAAAATGAATTCAAAGAACATAGGAAGTCCACAAACTTAGAATCAAATACTTGAACTAAGGAATCCCTGATCGTCTCTCAGCGAGCCTGTGCAGATCACGTCTCCGTACAAGGTCCAGCTCACTGAGGTGGACCGAGACAGACCAATATGTTTTCTCTTCCTTTACTTTCCTCTTTCTTTCATGAGCTATTTTTCCGAGTACAAGAGTGGTGAGGTCTTCCCCTGGACGGCCAAGCAGCTGGTTCTTCCTGCTACCTCTGGAGAAGGGAAAAAGGAGAAAATGAAAGTCACTAAATTTGAAGCAGGTTTGAGAACCTTTTGTGCAGGGCTTCTTCGTTCAGAGTTCCATTGGAGCCGCTTTACTGTTTCTTCTGATAAGCTTTTTGGGGAACACTCCTTTCACGATTTTCCCACAACCAGACAAAAGGGGCACTCAAACAGAAAGGAATGATGGTGACAGTGTGGTAGTTCTTAATTGGCTGGCTTTTAACTGGAGAGACATAGGGGGCACGACACAAACAACCAATAACAGGACAAGATAAATTAAGGAACAAACGAGAAATCATTATCTAACCACACGAAACAGGTGCGTGATGGAGCAACTGGGTTCGATACCCTTTCCGGGATCAGAAGACGACGAACCCTATAGGCACGGGTGCCTTCGATTTCTATGGCCTCTGGTGGCGTTGGGTTTACCATGCCTTCGTCCAGTGGTCCCGGAGTTGCTGGCCTGAGGTGAGACACATGAAACACAGGGTAGATATGCATATGGGGTGGCAACAACAGTTTGTATAACACAGGGTTGATCTGTTGGATGATTTTATAGGAACCCATGAATCTGAGAGTGAGTTTTCTACACGGCAGTTTTAGACTCAGATCCTGAGTGGAGATCCCCTGCCCGGAAAACCGGTGCCTCCCTCCGACGCCGTTTGGCTTAACTTTTAAACTAGTGTACTGCACGGGTGATGGAAGTGTGAGCTCCCTCCCAGACCTGCTCCGTGCTGCTGAACCACTCATCCACATGGGGTAAGTCAGTGGGTTCAGCATCCCACGGGCAGAGCAGGAGTTGGCACCCAAGCACGCACTCAAACGGCGTTAGACCTGTAACCGAGTGACGCAAGGAGCTCTGGGTGTACTCCGCCCAGCCTAAGTACTCTGCCCAGTCGTGTGGATGTCGATGGCAGTAAGCCCGGAGGCAGCGTGTTACTTCCTGAACCGAGCGCTCAGCCTGCCCATTTGCTTCGGCGTGATAACCCATTTGCTCTTCACCCCACAGAGCCGTTCGATGGCCGAGGGGATAAGTGGAAGAGGGTGTGGGTACTTCACCATGACCACATTGAGCCCCCGGTAATCGATGCACGGCCTGAGCCCACCATCTTTCTTCTCTATGAAAAAGAAGCTAGCCGACACAGGGGACATGGATCTGTGGATGTACCCCTGCCAGATTGCCACGGCCATGTAATCTTCCATTGCCTTGGTCTCCATTGCCTTGTATCTCCTCAGTTGTCTCTGCTGTGAGGGAAGCAGAGGCTGTTTTGCTCCGGTTGGAGGGGAAGCACGCCGTGCGCCCGGGGGAAGTATTTTGTTTCACCCGTTTGTGTTGGTCGAGCCGGATGGTGAACGCGAAAGACCCTCGTTGCGGCAGGCTAGCTGTGTCTGTAACTCTGGACACAGACCCTTTCATTATGCGCCATTCAACGCAGGCTCGTTCCAGCCACTGAGTACGCAGAAATCAATGGAGCAATCTGCAGCAGCGTTCGCGCCTTGTCGTAGCTGGAGGAGACGGGTGCTGCTACTCTTTCCTTGGTCAGGGAAATCGAATACTGCTGTGAACCAGGCATGGAAACTGGGGGTAGTCTCGCAACTCGGTGCCCCCGTGTTGCCAGATCGCTGCTGCCCAATCCTGGGCCCTGCACGTGAGCCGCTGATATTTTTGTGATATTTTTTGGCGTTTGGTCATCTTGGGGAATTTTGCAAAATACAAGTCGCAGGCCATTAGCAATTTCTTACAACCCAAAGGGTCTCTTGCGTACCTTTCTGGCCGTGGGCATTTCTTGGAGCCCGTGCACACACAGTCTGGATAGGCGCGGGCGGTGCAGCTGGGGCTGGAGCAGGTTCAGGCAGTCCTGGTGGTTGAGGGGCCAAGTTTGTGACCACTCCAGCAAGCTTGTCCAAATGGGCATGTACTCCGGCTAAGCTCTGCTGGAGAAGTTTCATCTCCAATGGGAGAGGGATCCCCGCTGCATCCATGTGGTAGGCAATGTCATCTGTCATGTCGGGCCTTGGAGAGAGGACGCAAGAGCAAGGGGATTTGGGAAGCAAGAATGTTTAATCAAGAATAAATTCAAAGAACATAGCAAGTCCAATCAAATACTTAAACTAAGGAATCCCCGATCGTCTCACTCCCAGCGAGCCTGTGCAGGTCACGTCTCCGTAGAAGATCCAGCTCACTGAGGTGGACTGAGACGGACCAAAAAACCCCTCAAATTTAGAAAAAAACCCTCAAATTTAACCATCAAATTTAACCGATGACTATTAATAGTCATTAAGATAAAAAAATTTGAATCACTTGTTGTTAGACATTATCCTAAGCACAACATTGAAATTAATTCATTTTATGCATTTTCTTTTTCCATTTCCATAAAAAATTTAAGATAAAAAAAATTGTAAACAATAATGAATTTCATGGTTTTCTCTTCACTATGTAAAATTTGATCTTACTGTTCACCATGGACAGTAAGATTATCAGAATCAAAATCAGAAAACTTTCTTGATCCTGGAGGAAATTGCTTAGATGCCAGTTGTCTCCTTGGACCAATAATGGTTAGTCCATTGCAGACCATGTGAAGCACACTTGCACTGGATGGTGCAGAGGTCTGAAAAGTGCCCATATAGCTGAAGGTTCATGGTGGAAAGAGGATGAGAATGCTATATGAAGATTGTGCTCAATTGGTATAAACCACTGTGTGCAGGCTAAACTGATGTGTGTTGTGTGTGGCCTGTATTTCACTTGCGAATTTGCAAAGGCCTGATTCTTCTTAAGCCCTCTTGAGGAAGTATGCTGGTGCTTAATGTTGTAAGTGCCTTTTTATTTTTGCCCGCAGCAGTTCAGAGAATCCATCTAGCAGAATTTGGAGGGCTCCATTTGTACTTAAATGGACAGTAAATTTCGGTCTTGTCATCTTTTGACTCTTTCTCTTCCACTCTCTGTTGATTCTACTATTGGTGACCCTGCTCTTCAAACATCATCAAAATAGTGAATGTACAGGGAATGCCCCATGTGCAGGAAAAAACACTCAAGTTCTGCAGTACAAAACATGGATAACATCAAGTCATTCACTACATTTTGCTAGAATAGCCTATCTGCCATGAATTTGGGATTTTCACAAAACTTACAGATACATGTCTCCCTGTCTTTGACTGTTGGATGTACAGCCCAAAAGAGTTTTGTCTTGCAAAACGCACTGAGAAGTTGATGCTTGGATTCTCTGCTCTGAATTTCAAGAATAGATTCTTAAGAGAATTGGAGAGAAGGTACTTCTGCACTTTCATTAGTTTTTCTTTGCTGGCCCTGTTGTTGTTATTCCTTTCAAGAAAATGTGCCACTGGTATATCATCAGAGGGATATGCAAGTCTAGCGGGCGTTGGTCTGAGGTGAGCTGATCCAGTGCAGCTTCTCTGAAAGCCTAAAACAGTGCTTTCTGTATTTTACAACTGAGGCCACTGCCTTCTGCAGCTTGGACTTGCATGCTTGAGTTCTTTGCACATCACTTGGTCATTTTTTTGTCCCCTTTTCTGAGCAGCTACTACATTAGGTGAGTCACCAGAGGGGCAACACGTTCTTTCACATGTAAAACCTCTGGGGTGTGTTTGTGTGCTAATTTGAATACTTCAGTATTTTTTTGCTTTGCCCTTGTCTTTTATTTATCTTCCACCGTCTTCCTTTCTGATTTGCTTCTTTTCGTCCGTTGCGAAACACTCTTTATCTGCCCGTTCTTCGTTCTTTTTTCTAACATATTTTTAGAAAAAAGAAAGAAGACATATGCTTTGTATTTGTCTGGGTCTTTTCTCATTTCCTTTCTGCATTTCTATGATGTCATCGTAGATTAATTTGATCTCGTATAGGATTGCAAAAATTGACGGACCAATATGTTTTCTCTTCCTTTACTTTCCTCTTTCTTTCAAGAGCTATTTTTCCAAGTACAAGAGTAGTGAGGTCTTCCTCTGGACGGCCAAGCAGCTGGCTCTTCCTGCTACCTCTGGAGAAGGGAAAAAGGAGAAAATGAAAGTCACTCATTTTGAAGCAGATTTGGGAACCTTTTGTACAGGACTTCTTCGTTCGGGGTTCCATCGGAGCCGCTTTACTGTTTCTTCTGAGAAACTTTCCTGAGGAACACTCCTTTCAGGATCTTTTCACAACCAGACAAAAGGGGGACTCAAACAGAAAGGAATGATGGTGACAGTGTGTCAGTAGTTCTTAATCGTCTGGCTTTTAACTGGAGAAACATAGGGGGCATGACACAGACAACCAATAACAGGACTGTCTTCCTTTCAGATTTGCCTCTCTTTTCGTCAGTTGCGAAACACTCTTTATCTGCCCGTTCTTCTTTCTATTTTCTAACATATTTTTAGAAAAAAGAAAGAAAACATATGCTTTTTATTTGTGTGGTTCTTTTCTCATTTCCTTTCTGCATTTCTGTGATGTCATCGTAGATGAATTTGATCTCGTATAGGAATGCGAAAATTGACATGGTTATGTTAAGTTTATATACTTATAGACTTAATATTTGCAATGTCCTATACACTGTTTATTAGGTACACTGGGACAATCACAATGTGATCCATTACAACAGCCCTGCCATAAAATCTTTACAACTATAATACGTCTTGATACAGAGAGATTTATTCATTTAGCTACATTATTATTGTAGGTTGTAGTTTGCAGTTGTGTTGAACTTGCCTTTCCACTAGGAGGAGCTCCAAGGCTGGCATCTCCAATCCTTTTACCGGGGAAGGCCCAGAGCACCTCCCCACTCATTATCACTCTGACCAGTGGCACACTCGGGGGAGGCCCGAGGTGCCTTTTCCCTCGTGATTATTCTGATCAGTGGCACCTATGATATGCCCTTTAGAAGCAGGGCTTGCAGGCCTTTTGGGTTTCTAGAGGTAATTGGGTTTTACAAAGACTTTGGGGTTTCTAGAGGTAATTGGGATTTGTAACGTCTTTGGGTTTTTTGCTTAGTCTCTGAAATTACCTTAGCTGGTCTGAGCTCTGAGCTCTGTGTTCCTTTGGATGCTTCAGTATGCCCCTCCATTGCCCCCCTCTGGCAACCCCCCGGTACCCCCTCTGTTTCCCTTGTGTCCATCTCATACAGACTTTTTCCCTGTGTCTATTTCATCTGGACTTTTTCTCTATATCTGTCTCATCCGGACTGTGTCTCCATTCTTTAGGATCGAAGATTTAGGATTATGTCATCTGTTTTTAGGGGCCTTTTGGGTATCCCTTTCAGCATATTTTCATAAATGCATATGGCACATATTCAGTTAAGTGCAACATGTCTTCTTCATCCTTTTCTGCCTTTTCTCTGAGGGACCTTCCAGTCCGTTTCCTCATTCACCTTTATCTTTTTTCTGCTTCCTCTCTCGGGCTGATCCCTCATGAGAGGCACTTTCCAGGGTTACTGCCTTGGTGGCCCAGCAACAATGCACCCATCCCACTCCCTAGCGTAGCAGATTTGAGCACTGCTTGCAATTAAGCTTTTTCACTTGCTTTTAGCTATTGTCAGGTCTGGGGTCTGTGACGGTGGGTGGCAGCAAGAGGCCACCCTTGTTTAAGTTAGTATTTTGGAGTGTTTGAATGGGGACTTCTATTATGAAGTGTGTGATGGGTATTTGTGTTTTGTATTAGTCAAAGCTGGGTGTTATTAGAGTAAAGGGTTTGAGTTTGGTTATTGGTGGTTGGGTTTTGAGTTCATGTATTTAAGGGTTTGTGTTTAGTTTTCAAGTGTGAGTCAACCCTCACTATTTTGTGGTTTCCTCCTATCTCCTTTAGTTAAAGCTATAGTTGTTGAGTTAGGCTCTCATGCCTGTTTTGTTTGGGATAAAAATAAAGACATGGAGCACTTCGACTATGAATGGTGTGTGTGCACGCCTGCCCAACATGCGAGGAGACGCGTGACAGATTGACCCACCTAACAAACGGGCACAGCAGACGAGCCTCTGGAACTGTAAGGTGTGCTTGAAGGTGAGGAGGAGTTTGTCTGGAGTGAGGCAAGCTGTAGGTAAGCCGGTGAGGACAAGCCGGTTTTCAACTGCAGAGCTGTTGTGTGGAGCTGAGTCAGAGGAGGATGAAGCGGACCTGGGCTTTTGGTGGGATGGGTGGATTGACAGATCCCCTATTATCGAACCAGCACACATTGTGAACCCCTTCATCCTGGACTCGGCTGCAGAGGAGCTCCCGCTTTGGCTTGCCGGTAGGTGAGGTGGGAGATCTGTGGTCCTGAGACAAGGGAAATGTGGGGGTTCACGTCGCTCACGTCTCCCACCCGTTCACCGGTGGCCCGGGAAGTCTGAGGCTTCCTCCAGCACTCCGCCACTCCAGCTCGTGCCTGGCTCGCCTCAGAAGGCGAGCTCGCGTGTGCGTTCCAGCACACCGCCGAAAGCCACAAACTAGCCGCACTGCTGCAGAGCCCAGCAGCTCCGCTCCCGAGAGTCGAGGCTGCTCCCCTGAGAGTCGAGACTGCACTCCCGAGCGTCGACGAGGCTGCGCTCCCAAGCAACGCAACTACACTCCCAAGCATCGAGGCTGCACTTCCGAGCGACACGACTACTCTCCCGAGCGTCAAGGCAGCGCTCCCGAGCATCGAGGCTGCACTCCAGCGAACCGTCCCTGCACCCAGGAGACGCCTGCCGCCTGTACCAAAGCCAAGGCGGTTTCGGGTGCCTATGGCAGTGAACTGATTTCAACCTCCAGCCCCAGGTAGCGTAGCAGTGGTTAGCGTGGGGGCTAGAGCAAGCAGGCCAGAGCCCATAGACCTACTAGGCACATTAGTGGAGCCACTAGGCTCATTTGTTGAGCCATTAAAACCCAAGTTAGCCCAGTAGCTAAGTCCATTAGCCTAGCAGCTAAGCAAAATAGAGAGGCCAGGAACTGCAGAGGGGCCTCAGAAGAGCCCGTAGAGGGGCTCTTAGAGGGTTCTGTAGAGGTGCCTAAGTTAGCTGAAGAGGGGTCTGTACCCGCCCAACGGGCCTTTAGCCGCAGAGGGGCTTTTAGAAGGGTCCTTAGAGGGGCTGTTAGCCGCAGAGGGACTCTTAAAGGTGCCTGAGTTAGCCGCAGAGAGGTTAGCCACAACAGAACCTGTAGAGGGGGTTAGCAGTAGCTTAGAGGCCCAGGGAGGGCTTAACAGTAGCAGTAGTTCAGAGGCCCGGGGAGGACTTAACAGTAGCTTAGAGGCCCAGGGAGGGTTTTGTAGTAGTTCAGAGGCCCGGGGAGGGCTTAACAGTAGCTTAGTGGCCTGGGGAGGGCTTAACAGTAACTTAGAGGCCTGGGGAGGGCTTAATAGTAGCTTAGAGGCCCGGGGAGGGATTAACAGTAGCTTAGAGGCCCAGGGAGGGCTTAACATAGCTTAGAGGCCCGGGAAGGGCTTAAGCAGTAGCTTAGAGGCCCGGGGAGGGCTTAACAGTGGCCCAGAGTGAGGAACGCCGGCCAGGATGTAGTCCTATGAGAGACGGCCGGGTGGGGCTCATGGGACGCTTCCCTTTGCCTCCGCCTCCCCCTCCTCAGGAGGGGGGGTACTGTCAGGTCTAGGGTCTGTGACGGTGAGTGGCCGCTAAAGGCCACCCTTGTTTAAATTAGTATTTTGGAGGATTTGAATGTGGACTTCTATTATGAAGTGGGTGATGGGTGTTTGTGTTTTGTATTAGTCACAGCTGGGTGTTATTAGAGTAAAGGGTTTGAGTTTGGTTATTAGTGGTTGGGTTTTGAGTTCATGTATTTAAGGGTTTGTGTTTAGTTTTCAGGTGTGGGTCAACCCTCACTGTATATTTGAGTTAGGCTCTCATGCCTGTTTTGTTTTAGGGTATAAATAAAGACATGAAGCACTTCGACTATGAATGGTGTGTGTGTGTGCCTGCCCAACATGCGAGGAGAAGGGGCTAACGCGTGATAGCTAAGGGCTTGATTCCGTGAATGGCAGATGATTTCCTCTCTTAGACTCACTTCATGTTTTTATGTGCTCCTAGTCTTTGCCCATTTTTAAAGCCCCGATTCGATGGGCTAACCCCTATGCATTATTACAACATTACGACTCCATTTACATACATGGGAAATGCAGAATATTACAAATAACATCTAAAAGTACAAGTAATGTAAGGGTTTGCAGGATTAGATCACATTAGATTATGCCTCATGAAGTTTATACTGAGTACAGTCTAAACTTAAATTTGTGTCTCCAGCAACACAAGGTTTTTACCGCAACACCTAAAGCCACTCTGGTAAAGACAGAAATGCGTCAGAAATGACATTTTTTGCTAATATTGTATATAAATTGCATTTGGCAAGGTCTGTTGTGTTCAGTTTGACAATTAGCATATATAAGGAATTCTAATATACAGGAATTCAACAGTAATGTAACTTTATTTTTCAAATGTTGCACAATTACTAAGTTGTATATTCACACATAACAAATAATAAATATATAGAATATATAGAACACATAATATATAGAACACATAATAAATATTATAGACAAATACATGATATTTACATTGTTTTTCTTGATCTTAAGGGTCACATAGAGTGGGTGGACCCAACCTTCTGCGCTTTCGTTTCCATAATAGCTAGATTTTTTGGGCTTTGAAAAAAACTTTTACTATACCATTTATTCAGTGTCAGGGTACGGACAGGGTGGCACAAGTGAATTTAGATTAAAAACATGTAAGTTAACAATAAAAGAATTAGTAATATAAAGTAATATTTGTGTGAATCAGTTGTATTTGAATTGTCACATTGTAATTTAATTGCTTCATTTTATGTACCTCAACACTGATACCACATTTGTGTGTTTGAAACCATTAAATGCTTCATAAATTATGATGATAAATTATTTAATAATTATTTGTATGCCTAGATGTGTAATAACACTGTGTATATATTTATCAAATATAATATGACCTTTTTTAACATGCCTGTAGCTGCAGAAACACAATTCCTCTAATGGGAGGTTTGTCACCTTGAGCGTTTGAGTACACTCGCTGCAAAAGTATGGGCTCACATTTCAGTTCTTCACTTTCAGTGCTTACATAGCAGTTTCAAAATACTTGCTGATGAATAATTCTTAGGATAAGAAACTAAAAAGACTCTTAATGACTTAAATAATGTGTTTAGTGCATACTCACAAATATTCACTGTTACATTCCCACCAGTGGAGACAGCTGGTCCTACTGCTGAAACATCCTGTCTATTACACATTTTCACTGTACACATACATTTTTCATTTGATTTAAACTCTTGGTTTCCAGTGCATGGTGAGACTTGTCAATGCTTGTTGAGAGGAAGCAGCTTAGCTGTCAGCTGGTCCATGTTGTCTTTGCCTAGGGAGCATGATAAGAGGCCTGGTCCAATTCTGTGGGTAGCCCATCAAAGCACTGCGCTGTGCAGGCATCAGTGCTGTTACAGGCCCCGTGCCAAAAAGAGTGCCACACGCTGCACTCTGCCTGCAGACTGGGCTCCCCGGGTACAAGACTTCCTGGAGAGTCTGGTTCTTCAGAACTGCAGCAACACCGTCTGTACCATCACATCTGCACTGTGAGAGCCATCAAGTACTGCTGCTTTCAACCAGGATGCCAAGCCTGTCACTTGAGACACTGCTGATACTGCATACCTGGTGGATTACATTTTTTTTGTGTGTGTTTCTTTGACTTCTGATTGCAAAGGAATTTTTCAGAGGTCTTATTTTTGAATATGAAAGTACATGAATATCATACTAAATGTGTCCGTAAGAAAATGTTTTGTACATGATTTATAACTAGTTAATGCTTGAGGTTATACAAGCAACTTTGTCCTTAATTTGCATATGTACATATATATTGTTTTTTGGGGGTTTTTTTTGTTAATGAGTGTTTCCAGCAATACATGCTCAAAAGGAAAGTGTTCAGTATAGTGCAGTTGTAGCCAGTGCTGGTTGAAAGGGTTTAGTGAAAGGTTATTATTATTTTATTCAATGGTTTAAAAGCATGCACAACATATGTATGTGTGTGTGTGTGTGTGTGTGTGTATATATATATATATATATATATATATATATATACATATATATATGTGTGTGTGTGTGTGTGTGTGTATATATATATATATATATATATGGAAAGTGGTACA
>JBBJLS010065167.1:0-12746 GCA_037577275.1 Bryconaethiops microstoma
TATATAATTTTTTTTTTTTTTTGAGAGAGAGAAAAACGTATGTGAAATGTATAAATTAGATAAGACTGTGTGTGTGTGTGAGAGAGAAAACTTGTATTGTAAAAATAAAATCCATAGTTCTCGCATATCAATAACCAGACGTTCAGGCACAAGTTTTGAGCTATACAGCCTACTTTTCACAACTGATGGCTAATTCTGTTGAATGACAATGGCCTATTAAAAGGTGTAGACGTGACAGGATCTGGGTATGCTTCAGGTGTTAACAGCGCCTGTGGCAGACACTGAGACTCTGTGACCTATAAGGGGGGAAATGAATCACACCGATCACTTTTGACCGCAAACACAACAGATGTTATTTTGTGCTACTTTTAAGGAAATTTAAATGGTTTAAAACATTGAAACCATTTTCACTTCAACTTTAAAGAAGCTTTTTACAGAAAATAATGTCAGTATTGGCTGATGTTATTTTAATCTAAATTTTTATCTTAAAAGAGTTGACTGATACACTCTGAGAAACTAAGACAAGTTGGATAGAGAGATACTGTTCACACCTTTCAGTTATGTTATGGAATAAAGTTTCAAAATGCCTTAAATATTAATCAGTTTGTTTTCTGATTCATATTTAAGGCACTACTACATATGGTTCCTGTGCCTCCACCCTCTATGATTTAGTCTAGGACTGTGTACATAGTTGTAGCTTTTCTTAGCTTAGCAATATTTCGTCAGTGAAGAAAACCTATTTTAGCAGCACTTATATGTGTGTTGAATAACTCTGAATCAATAATGACACTGAATTTTTTGACATAGGAGAAGTAGAGGAAATAGCATTAGACCCTATAGTTTGTTTCTGGCAGATTTTCGACCTCGAAGAAGGACCTGTTTTTTCTGCATTGTACAAGAGAAAGTTATGACATTTAATGTATGTTTATTATTTGGGTTGGCAGAGATATAAAGTTGTCATCTGCGTAGCAGTGGAAGCTAATCCCTTTTTGGCAGCTAACTGTACCTAATGGTAGCAGGTACATTGTAAATAAAAGAGACTCTAAGACAGAACCTTGCTGGACTCTATATTTTACTTTGATGTGTACTGATTATTTCCCATTCACACTTACAAAGTGTCAGGTATGATCTAAATCTGTGATAAGGCCTACTCATGTGACTCCGACCAGGTTTTGTAATCTGTCTAATAGAACACAATGGTCAGTGTTGTTGAATGCCACACTACGGACAAACAAAACCATCAGAAATACAGGTTTGTCAGCAGACAGTAAAAGATTTACTATCTCTACTAGGGGTGTTTCAGTACTGTGAAAAGGCCAGAACCTAGACTGGAATTTTTCAATTATGCGATTCATATATGCAGATGTGAACATAACTGTTTATGCATATCTTATATCTTATATAATCTTATAAAAACGGTAAATTAGGAAATGTTGCTGCCGCTATGTTAGCATTAGCAGACAAAGAGTTGTGAGAGTGCATTGTTTGTTGATACTAAATATACTGAATTGCTGTTGTAAATAAAACCAGAAAGTTTAAAAACACTAAAATATGAAGACAGCACAAGGAGCAGTTTTGAACGTGCACTAGGGCCAGATTCTCTTTAACAAAACTGAAGCACTATGCTGACCAGCAGTCTTCTATATTTACTTCAATACCTTGTTAGAGACTTGTCATGTACTAGCCTGATTCAAGGCCTTCACCACCATACCTCTCCCCACCAAAAAAACAAGAATCACAACCCGCAATGACTACTATATCTACAAAGGTCTGTCTGATGGATCTATAAAGACATTTGAACGTCTTGTGCTACCCTACCTCAAATCCATGACTGACCACTTCCTGTACCTCCAGTTTGCCTACAGAGCCAATAGACTTGCAGATAATGCAGTTAACATGGCACTCCAGCAACTGGATTCTAAAGGAACCTATGCCAGGATACTGTTTGAGGACTTTAGCACCACTTTCAGCACCAACATCCCAACTGGGCTGCATGACAGGCTCTCCCAGCTCAATGTGCATGAACATACCTGTAGGTGGATCTCCGACTATCTGTCTCACAGGAAGCAGCATGTGAGGCCAGCCTGCATGTGAAGCGTGTCTCTGATTCTTTGACCAGTAGCATGACAACCTGGTGCTCAGTGTTGTCAAAACAGTAGAGATGATTGTGGACTTCCTACAACAATCATCAGACCTTGTTAAGCAATAATAAACTTCTCACTCAGTATTAATAATTTACTAAAAGCCTTTAAACTAGCAGTTATTAAGCCTGTTCAAAAAACCTTTTGATGAGCAGTGCCTCATTTAAAATAAGGAAGTCAGCTGCTACAGTAGTGAAGGGTGAGTTTTTATGTCAAAAGAACGTGCAAACACAAGGCATGAGGCATTACCATTTGAGGATGAGCAGTACTGAGTAAGTAATATTTGACCTTGTATTGATTGGGAAATATTTAGGAAGGAGGAGACATTGAAGTGGAGGAGGAATGTTTTGAACATTCAATTGATTATGCTTATGGGCATAAAGCCAAGAGTGGGTGTAACCTGGGAACAGAATGGGCATTATCTGAAAAGAGGTGTGTCCTGGAAAAAGTCTGTAAAGCTCTGTAACTGAAATGCTAATGAGCAACTGGCCACTGGTCTCAAAAGATCACAAAGCTGTCTTAATAAAACAGCTTCGTCACAGCTCACTGACTGACATTCACTTTTCGGAATAGAAGTTTTAGACTTCAATTTCTGCAAAATTCTCTACAACACCCACTGATTCACTTAGTGAATGGGTTAAATGCAGAGAAAGTTCACATTGTGCTGTGGTGTGTTCACGCGTGACTATAAGGGTTAATAAATTAAAATGAAATTGTCATTGTCACAAAAAGGCGTGAGCTTAAGGAATGAGTCAGATACAACAGAGAATTTCATGAGTGCAGTTTAATATGCTCTACTGAAACATGGCTGCATGAGCATATATTCCTGACTCTGCTCACTGTTTTTGTTAACAAATGATGGTGCCACCCTGGTTATTGTGCTTAAGCAACACTTCTGCAGACTGGACACTGACCTGTTAGCTGTTACATTCCTCTGTCAGCCAACATGACAAAAGCACGTCATCCACTCTGCAACCACAAGACTCCAGATGAGACAGCTGGATGCTTTCATCCTCATCTCTGGAGACTTCAACCACATTTTTCTGAACAGAACACTAAACCCCTTCAAACAGTTTGTGGACTGTCTAACCAGAGAAAACCAGACACTGGACTTGTATGCTAATGTAAAAGAGGCATATAATTGCACAGCCATCCCACCTTTGGTCCGAGCTTACCACAACCTGGTGCACCTCCTGCCCACCTATATACTACTGGTGCAGGCAACAAGCCACTATCAGGACTCTGTCACACAGTACATAAACTTCAGCGTTGACAACACTGTACAAGTTAAATGCATATGCTGCTTCTCTAACAACAAGCCATGGTTGACCAAAGACATCAAAGCCTGTCTGAATGAGAAGAAGGAAGCATTCAGGTCAGGTGACAGGGAGGTAGCCAAGGACAAATCCTGTCTGTAAAGTTAATGGAGGGGAAGAGACAGTTACAGGAGGAAGCTGGAGCAAAAGCTGCAGCAGAACAATACTGAGGACATGTGGAGGGGTATGAAGACAGTCACAGGCTTCAAGTCCAGCAGGCATAGGACTGATGGAGATGTTGAGAGGGTGCCTCTCAGTTATGTGGAGTACTGCTGAGGATATTGAACTTGACCCTCAGTATCAAGTTAGTACCTGTGCTGTGAAAAACTTCATGTCTTGTTCCTGTGCCAAAGAAACCCATTTCTTATGGTGTGTAAAATCATCATTGTAATATCTTATGTGCAATATTTTTATCATGTGCAAGATCACCATGTCACTATTTAGGTACCTATGTCACTTACGTCAATACTTATGTGCAGTTTATGTGCAATAGTCTTATCATGGCAATATCACTGCTTGTGTAATTACTTATGCCTTAGTATTATCATGTGCAATATCAATACTTATATCACTATTACGTGCAATAACACGTTGTAAAACTTGGTGTATTTCCTCTAGGATAAATACATGATGCTGGGGATGTACACAGTGGTAGAAGGTGGGTGGGTGGGTGGGGAGTGACTGAGGGGTGTGGCTAGAATTCCGGGGACTATGATCAATTGTGGTGGGGGGTGTGACTGTGGTGGCGGCTAGATTCATGACAAAGTATTCTGATCCTATAGAGAATAACTTCAAAGCATTATTCGTGTTACTATTTGTCAGCAGTAATTTTATTTACTTATCTATAGTATTTAAATCTGTCTGTCTTACTGACCACAGCATAGCATTGTGCATTTAGTACTAATCATTTTTAGAGTATTTCTGGAGCAGTATTGTAGGATAACAGACACATCATTACACCAGGCACTACTAGTATAAAAGCACCTTTTATCTTGCTGGAGAGCTCAGTGTGGCGTGCCGTTTGAAGAGTTGGAACCCAGCCAGCTGCAGCACAGAATCTGGTATAATTCCGCACAGCAACAGTTTTATGAAGCACAAAACGGCAGTCTCTGTTTTTTCCCATCAGTAGCTGAAGTTCCTATACTTTATTGCCCAGTGATCATATTCACAACAGCTCATAACATAATACAACAATTGCAAAGTACTCCCAGTTTATTATCCATACCTCAAAAGTAAGTCCCCAAACTGTTTGCCCTGAGTAACTTATGACTTAAACAGTTTGACTTATTAACAAGGTCACAGATAAGGCTAATTTTTACTCTGTTCTGAGTGTTAGCATTTCAAAAATTTGACTGCATCAATTAGGGAGACATGTTTTTACATGAGGCAAAAAATTGTGCAGAACATGTGAAGACTGAATTAAAAACATTGTATCTAAGGATGATCTTTTTTGTTGACTTGGTAACTTGAAACATGTAGCTAACAGTGTTACAAAAAATACAAAATTATAAATTGTAAATGTGCAATGTAATTTATTCAGGCCTTACCAGAGCAGAGTGGCCTGCCTTGGCATGTGTGTGATACTGCAGATGGCAGTGGGCTGAACGCCTCACGGAGGTGGCCTGCAGGATCCTAGCTGAACTCCATTGGAAGATCAGAGGGCCCTGCCAGGGACCCCAGGGTTTACTGAGGGTTATGGAGGAGCAGCTGTCAATGAATTGGAACAGAAGTCATTGAGAAAGAGGACCCCACTCAAGGGAAGGATGGCACACAAGTCACACAAGTTGGAGAAGAGACTTGTACAAATGGTGTGGTAAGAAAAGGATCGTTCATTAATGTCATAAATAGAGGGTAAAAGTTAAGTAGATTTTTTAGAAAGTTACGTATTTACGCCCCAACTTCGTCCTTCTCTTGATTCAATGTACAGAGGTATGCTTTTCCGCCTCTCAGAAACAAAATAAAGGTATGTTAAGATTTTGCAATAAAATCTCAATCTCTGAAGCTGCAGTTTTGCAGCATCTAGAAAGCTGGACATCATATGTGCGTGCGTGTGTGTGTGTGTGTGTGTGTGTGTGTGTGTATGTATGTGCGCCTGCCTGCATATGGCCCCTGTTGGAGCATATGTGATAAATAAGCCATAGGAAGGTGATGTGTGGTTCTCCTGGGTGCAGGCCACGCTGAGCGTGCTGCTGAGGGATTTTTCCACAGTCGTACTAAAGGTCAGGATATCGTTATGCAACTCAGCCTGAGACATCTAGCTGAACCAGCAGGACAAAATATGAGTCAACTACACTTCACTTTACTTTTTTCATTTTCTTGTACTGTTATGCTTTAGATATATTCATTTGTTTTTGGTGTGTAAATAAACAACATATGATGTCTTACCATTTAAAAAGTAGTCTATTAGTTGTCATTACCAAAAAATTAAAAAAACTAAACAAAAATGAATACTGGGCATCAGTAAAAGTATCTGGTCAATAGCTGACTGCAAGGTGGTACATTTCAAAGTAATGTGCCAGGACTTCACATTTTCCAGTAGAACATTGCCAGAACATCGCACAGTCTCCACTGGCTTGCCTTCCTCCCATAGTACATCCTGTCATGATATTATATAAATTATCACGATATTATGTCTATCAATTTCAACCTGTTCACTGCTTGCCAGAAAAGTAGCCTTACTGTCCACTTGCTACTATTCACTGAGCAGATGAACAAGTAGTTAAAATGTGATGTTCAGCCTGTCTGAATTGTTTTACTGAGTTACGTGCTTAATAAAGTTGCACACTGCTAAGCAACTCAGTCTCCGTGTACAGTGTATATGGTATGCCCCCATCCTGATATTTTTACCTACTAAACTAAATTTTCAGAACAATTATCAAACTCCTCTAAACTCCTGCTCTAGCGTGCCTTAATACAACTGAGCAGTGTCAGTAAAGTGGCCTTTATAGTGACGTGTGAACACACCACAGTGCACAATGTGAATAATGTGAAATTCTTTTTCTGCATTTAACCCATTTAACAAGCTGTGGGCAGCCAACAATGCAGTGCCCGGGGAGCAGTGTCCTAAAGAAGCAAGCAATCCAGGTGGGCCTTTAACTTGCAAACACATCTTCTGAATGGGACCTCACTAGCTTTGTCAGAGTTCATTTTCAGTATGCACAATATACAGTGTGATCAGTTATCTGGTTCTCAGACTGTCCTGAAACTTGTTTCCTCGTATTGTAAGTCATTTTAGATAAAAGCATCTGCCAAATTAATACTAGAATGGCTGACGCAAATCAAAGAAAATTACCACTATTTCTCTTTGAAATTCTTGCTAAAAAAAATCTGAAAAAAATTGCTGGTGAAATGAGTATGGTACAGCAGTATATACAGTGCTAACCCCTGCGCCACCATGCCGCCCTACAACTTAAATACACTTGTTAATGTTTATCTTTATATTTATGAATATAAATCCAGATTATGTATTCATATTGTAGATTGCACATTATTGTATATTATATTGCGCAGTATGACTTTTTTTTGTTCATTGTTTTTTTGTTACATGTTGTTTTATACTGTTGTGCTTGAGAGACACCATCAACTGGAATCAAATTCCTTGTATGTGGTCACTCACATACTTGGCCAATAAATGCTATTCTGATTCTGAGTCTGATATGGTGACTGGTGCTGTACGACGGGCTCTGGGTCCAAAGTTCCCTGGACACCTGCTGTGTCTGCTGGCTGCAGCTTGTGTGGATGTATGCCAGCAGGCTGCATGACTAAACGCCCAAACATACTGCAGCAGCGGTCGTATCAGGAAGTGTCTTGTGAGCGAAACTGGGCACTGTGTCAATTGATGCACGCAGCTGTTATAGGTATAGCCAGTTAGCCATTTAAAAGATATTAATAAAGTATATTTTCTGAAGCATCTTACATCTGCATCAGACCCCATGGGTACAGTGAATAAAGAACTTTACATTTACCAGAAAAAAAAGTCAGTTTTCCCATCCTGTACCACTGTATTCCAAGCACTATCCTTAGCTACTCATCTGCTGCCCACAGTGCCAGCTATTGGATGTATTAGTTCAGAGGTTTGGACCAGTTTGAGAACTATTTGAATAGTCCGTCCAACACATGTATATTAAAGCTGGCCAAATTTTTTTAATCAGGATTAATGGCATATGCAAAATTCAAAAGTAGAGTATTGCGCACTTTTATTTGAAAAGTACTGCTAGATGAACAAAAGTAAAATTTGGTTTGCAAAACCTTTTGTCACAATTCCCCATATCTCCCGAATGATGGCAGGCGTGATTGCAGACTTCCATTATCTTTCTTTATTTTTCAAAAACCCAAAGCAAAAGACATGATGGCCAGAACAAGTTTTACAAAAATAAGGAGACCAGGAAAACACTCAAGTCAGGAGGATGATGGACCGACCCTGAACTTAAATATTAAACCCTGAACTCAAGAAACCAATAGCAACATAAAGCTTTTCGCTCTGAGCACCCCGGTCAGCTGAAACATATAACAAATACCAGGCCAGTGTGCTCAGCCTTCAAAATAAAAGTCCCAAAACTAAAACCAAAGAACTGAAAAGGACGGCCTCTAGCAGCCGCCAACCGTCACAGCTTTAAACAAATAAGGTGCTTTTTAACAGCAGTTTTCCCTTTATACAGTAAATCTCAACTTAAACATTAATGTAATCAAGTCAAACATAAAATCAAAGCTATTTGTCACTGCCAGGGCATTAACATTTTTTGTTTTTTATAGAAAATCAAGTTACTCTCAAAGTCCAGAGCATGGTGCTATATAACAATTATATCGGGGTGTTCCCCCATTTTACCCCTTCCTGATGAAAGCCAAGATGTAGAGCACTGCACTTCTCCAATTCTTGGTTACTCTGCTCAGTTTCACCAGGGTGCAGAAAGGAAGCTAGAGTTACAAATGAACTGGCGGTAAAAGTTTGCAAACCCCAGAAATCTTTGCAGTTGCTTGATTGTCATGAGAGTAGGCCAATTGAAGACTGTTGTTACTTTCGAGAAGTCTCTGGAGCACCTCATGGACATGTTGTATGTGGGACTGCCAATTTGGGGAGAAGATCAGTATGTCATCAAGGTAGACAAATACAAATCTATTCTGGAAATCAGAGGACGTCCTTTACGAAGGCTTGGAAGATAACTGGACAATTTGAAAGTGCAAAGGGAATTACCAGGTATTCATAATTCCTGCTTGGTATGACGGTTTTACACTCGTCTCCAAAAGGAGGGCGATCACGTACGCCACCTTGGCTTCATCGTCAGGGAACTGGGCAGCTTGAAGCTTGAGTATAAGAGAGCACTGTGTAGTGAAGCCCCGACATGCAGCTGGATCTCCAGAAAGTGGAGGAGGTGGAGCAAGACCCGTGACACTCATTGGGGGTAGCTGGTGTCGGAGATTGAACAGGGCGGGGCTGATGCTGGTGCTGTTGAGTAGCTGCTCTGATTTCTTGGATCTCCTTAGAGAGTTGACTCATCATTTCTCCCATATTCTGAATTTCAGTCTATTGATGCTGAATTGTGAACATCATTTGCTCAAACATCCCCTTCAGTTCATCCACAGCTGCTGTGCTAATAGTTTGTTCACTCATGCTGTCAGGATTCTGAGGTCAGCACAATTGTAGATGGTGGTGAAGTTTGTTGAGACAAATAATATAGTTCGTATACAGTTCACAGGGCAGCAGAATAATTGAAGATGGGTAAGCAGGTTTGAGACAAGATGGTGACCAGAGAGACACAAGATGAGGGTGTGTGTGAGTGGGGCGTGACTGCGGGGTGTAGCTGGGATTCCGGGGATCGTGGTCTATTGGTTGTTTGAACTGGGGTGATGCGGGGTGTGTCACTAGCAGTAGGACATATGGTGTCGGTAGTTGTTGGAAAAAAAAACGTTAATGCACGGTAAAATAATTGCCGTGTTAAATAAATAATGCGTTAAGGTGTTAACTTGCCCTAGTGTGTGTGTGTGTGTGTGTGTGTGTGTGTGTGTGTGTGTGTGTGTGTGTGTGTGTGTGTGTATATATATATGTGTATGTGTGTGTGTGTGTGTGTGTGTGTGTGTGTGTGTGTGTGTGTATGTGTGTGTGTGTGTGTGTGTGTTTTTATATATATATGTGTGTATATATATATATATATATATGTGTGTGTGTTTATATATATGTATATGTATATGTGTGTATATATATATGTATATGTATATATGTGTGTGTATATATATGTATATGTATATATGTGTGTGTATATATATGTATATGTATATATGTGTGTGTATATATGTATATGTATATATGTGTGTGTATATATATGTATATGTATATATGTGTGTGTATATATATGTATGTATGTGTGTGTATATATATATGTATGTATGTGTGTATATATATGTATGTATGTGTGTGTGTATATATATATATGTATGTGTGTGTATATATATATATATATATATATATATTTGTCCATATTGTGTGCGTGTGTATGTAAACACCGTATACTTACTAGTCACATGAAGTGACCAGGTGTACAGTATATACAGTCTAAAAACAGGAATCGTGACTGGGAATACCTTTTATAGATAATGAACAATGAAAGTATAAATATTTAATAACTGCAGTGGTTGATATGAACTTATGGAATAAACCGTATTGGCTTTAAGAATGATTGCACAGTAGCTAAAGTGCATAAACAGCGTGCTCATTAAGAATTATTGGGTATATACTATGAATTTTAAGTAAAATTGGTTTACAGATTTCCAGTTTTAGTTTTAAAATGTCTATACCTTGAAACAATGTTTCTCACATTTTAAACAAGTATTTCATATTGAAACATCGTTAGTTACCACTCCGTTACAATATGTACCACCCATTCCATTGTCCGTATGGTCTATATATGGAATAATAGCTGTTCTACTGTATATACTCACCTATTCAGGTGACAACAGTTCAGTCCTGCACTTTTTGACAGTAAAGTCATAAGAAGTGTTTCAGTTTCTGGAATGTGGCACAATATACCGGGCAGCCAATCAGAGCAGAGGTCACTTACACGTCTAGTCTGAAGGGCACAGTAAAAAAACAGGGCTATAGAGAGGTTGGTAAATGGGCTTGTAAATATTACGACACACTTTTTTTTTTTGTATGAAAAACAACCTCAGGAATACAATAAAATTAAAATAGCAAGATAAGAGCGCTTTATGCTATGTTTTTGCAACACAGAAGGAAAGTGGTTATCATGAATAACTTCACCTTGTATGTTTAAGCAATTTCCTCCAGGATCATTAAGGTTTTCTGGTTCTGATTGTTACCTTGCTTTTGTACAACAATAGAAAAAGAAGCATAGAAGACCTGAGCTTTGTATGAAATAAGTTCTAATGTTGCTGATTACTTCCTCAAAAAAAAAGTAGAGCCTTTTTGGATTGCATCTCAGCCTTTTCAGGTTTTAACAGATTTACCTGGATGTTTTTTTTTTTGTTGTTCTAGCCGGTCTGTAAAGCATTTCACAGACTGTCTTATACAGTTGTTGTGTAAAACAATACTCAAACAGTCTGTGTTATATAATACCTATTAAATCTCGTCCCTTTGCCTTGCACTGCCCGTCATGTCATTTTGAACTTGTGTTACAGGATTATTATGGGAAAATACTGAAAAAGAACTCTGATCTGAAGAGTAATGCTTGTGTCCCTTCTAATAAGCCCGTCTCTGCATACGTCCAAAAAGCTCTGGCTAAAGTACACCGTGATGTCACTGCGAGGTAAACTATTTTCTTTATATCTGTTCAAAATGGCATCGTTTCAATACACGTACCTCTACACTTAATTTTAGTCTATTGAAAATGTGTAGTGTGTTAGATTTCAATATTGACTGTATAATACAAAAGTAATTAAACAATTCTAAATAGTGACTTCAGCTACTTTGTGGTGTTCAACTGTTCACACACACAACTTGTATAATCTCCATAGAAAAGAATTGGTGTTAGAATGGGGGGCTCCCTATTTAAAGTCGTCATATCATGGTTCATTTAATTTGGTTAAATCTACAAAATGCTCTGTATGCTTTCCCCATACTGCGCAGTATGTTGTCTTGTAAAATATTGTGCCATTGGTTTTGGGTTTTTTTGCACTCTCTCTTTAGTCTTGTCCTGCCCGCTCTTGTGGTGTTCTGTTTTTGTTCTTTGTGGGTCCGTTTTTGTTCTTTGTGGGTCCGTTTTTGTTCTTTGTGGGTCAGTTTTTGTTCTTTGTGGGTCCGTTTTTGTTCTTTGTGGGTCAGGTTTTGTTCTTTGTGGATCCGTTTTTGTTCTTTGTGGGTCCGTTTTTGTTCTTTGTGGGTCTGTTTTTGTTTTTTGTGGGTCTGTTTTTGCACTTTGTGGGTCTGGTTTTGTTCTTTGTGGGTCTGGTTTTGTTCTTCGTGTTGCACCATGGTCCAGGAGAAGCGTTCTTTCATTGTGTGCTGTGTATATAGTTGGAATGACAGTAAATGGCTACTTTTTAAAAAATGATTCATTTTCAAATACTGTTGCTTTGTAAGAAAGTATGGGTTGATATTACATACATAAGACGGCTCTTGAGGATCATTCTCCTGGTAGAATAATGATTCCTTCTTTGCTCTTAGGTTCTATGGCTGTGGCCTGGTAGTGCCTGAATGTGTGGAGGGATGCAGGTTGTTGGATCTGGGCTGTGGGAGCGGCCGTGACTGCTACATGCTCAGCCAGCTGGTGGGGGAGAAGGGACACATCACTGGAATCGATATGACAGAGGATCAGGTGGGCCTGGTTAGCATAGTAAAAAAATCTAGCAATGAGTTTTAACTCTTGTCAGAAATAAGATGGAAAAAACGCATAAAAACAAAATACAGTTTTTCAGTTTACTAACCTGGGGCAAAAACTGTATTGATGTATTTTGTTAATATGTAAATTATATACAAATTCAAATCAATTACGTTCAGGGCATCGCTTTTTCATTGTCGTATGTAATTGCATTTGAAAGAAAAATATTTCAGGGGTAACAATGCGACCAGCTGTTGTTAGTTCTGTCCAAGTCTGACATTAATGGTAATTTAGTGCAGAAAATACACTGGTGCCATTCAGTTGCACATGGTCACTATATATCTACGATCATAACTGAAGTTTAACAGCCCCAGTGTGAGGGCAAATGTCAAAATGCTCAGGAGGGTTTTATGCTGCTCACTCTTGATTTTCATATACAGTAGTATGCAAAAGTTTTAGGCACCTATGAAAATTGTTTGAATCTGTTTATATCAGCAGTGGGTTTCTTTCTGCCAGCAAAA
>JBBJLS010065188.1:0-12745 GCA_037577275.1 Bryconaethiops microstoma
GAGACTCATGGGTGCTCACAGCTAGACACTAATCGTTAACATTTCATCCCTAAAGCCCTTGGGCAACAGCCATTTCTCTCTCTCTCACTCTCTCTCTCTCTCTCTCTCTCTCTCTCTCTCTCTCTCTCTTTCTCTCTCTCTCTCTCTCTCTTTGTCTCTCTCTTTGTTACAAAGGCCTGAATCACACATTCTGCCTTACACTCCAACCTCCACTCCTCTTTTTTTAATAAAAAAGGATCTTTCTATTAATATAAACCATCTGAACTACACCCAGAATATTCAGTCTTCACCAAGAAAGTCTGTACGAAATGTAATAAATTATTAATTAATTTGAATTAATTAATTAGAGACAGATGAAGCATATAGCTTCTTCATGGCACAGTATTAGTAGTAATATAAAGTATTACTAAAGCGGTGTAAATGTCTGACCACACAAAAATTCAGTTGGATTGTAATTCCTCAGTATACAATTAAATGTATCACAAAACTTCAAATTTCACCACAATTCAATTAAGTGAGATAATTTTGGATTAATTCAGATTACATTTTAATAAAAGGTAAAGAAATGTAAGAAATGTAATAAAATACAAGAAAAAGCAAGAAACAGATACAAAGACACTGCAAGTTTAGCCTTAGTTTTTAAAACAACTTACATAAACTCCTTTCTTCACATTCTTAACAGCTTTGGAGTGAAAGATGAGCATTTTACTATTATATATACACATTCATGCACACAAAAATTATCAATAATTTAGCCCCTATAAATATTGTCCCACCCCTATTTTTAACCTATTAATGTATGCTAATTCACATAGATTAAGACTCATTTTCTACATTTTACATATCAGTGCATCCCTATAATTAGTGTCATGTAAATAGATTGATTCTGCAAAGCTCTAACTATATAATAAACCAATTATAATTAAATAATTGTATGTATATAAATGTTACTTCAAACAAATGAAAGCCAATTATGGCATGTCTTTGTAACAAGGGATCTTAAAAATAGCACTAGAGATCTATAAAACCTAAAAATAGACCAGATGCACTCAGTTGCCTAGTTTTGATCATTGACCATCATTTCCACAAAAATGGTAAATGAGAAACACTCAGAAAACAGCAAATTGGAGCTGTGCTCGTAATCTAGAACTAACATCCAGCATCTCTACCTGATGTAACTAACACTAATCAGTCACAACATTAAATAATACTGATTATCTGGGGGCAGGGTGTATTTTGGGCAGGAGGTAAATAGCCAGTACTTGAAGTTGATGTGTTAGAAGTATGAAAAATGAGCCAGAATAAGGATCTGAGTGACTGACAAGGGCCAAATTGTGATGGCTGGATGACTGGGTCAAGGTCTTGTGGGGTGTTGTGGTATGCAGTGGTTAGTACCTACCGAAAGTTGTCCAAAGAAGGACAACCAGTGAAATGGCTGCAGGGTAAAGGGCAACCAAGCAGGATAATCCACGCTGCCACACTACAAAAACTGTCCAGGACTGGTTTGAACATGACAAAGGTTCAAACCAGTCCTGATATCAGCTCAATTAAGTGTCTGTGAGATATCTAGTCCAATCATTCAAGGCTGCACCTCACAACTTACAGGACTTAAAGATTCTACTACTACGGCCTTGGTTCCAGACTTCACAGCACACCTTCGGAGATCTTATGGAGTTCATGCTATGATAAGTCAAGAGTTATTTTTGGTGGCACTAGCGGGACCTACATAAGATTACACAAGTGGTTTCGATGTCATGGCCGATTGGTGTATCCTCTTGTGGTCAAATTGAACCATCCAACATGTGTAAAGCTTTCTCAGAAGAGAACAGGCTGTTATTGCAGCAAAGACTTCCTGTTAATCCAAAACTAAAGCAAACAAATGCAATATTTCTATATTATTATGTATTTCTTATCTTTATTTTTCTAAATATTTCAAATTTTATCAATCAATGCTCCATGCTCGAGGGAGAAAATCACCAGGACCCAATGTAAAATGAATGGCTATTAAACATCAATAAAAGTAGATAAATCAGAGCAGTCAACATTCAGGACAATAAATCTGGATGACATACCGATATGACACAGTAGATATATCGGCCACTGTGTGTGTAACTGGGGAAATGGATGGACTGAATGAATGTGAGTAGAGGCAGAGAAAGGGGGATAGAAAGATGAATGAATGCTGCAGAGGACGAGAGTGCCATATGCCAATCTATGAATTATTCAGAAAAAAAGAGTCTGGGTTTCCCTTTCAATCACTGCACACAATCACTAAGCTTCTCTCTTTCTCTCACACTCTCTCTCTCACTCTCTCTCTGTCTCTCTCCCTCTTTATGTCTCTCTTCATCTTTCTCTCTCTCTCTGTCTTTCTCTTTCAACCTCTAGCTCTCTCTTGCTCTGTTTTTCTGTCTCACTTTCTGTCTTTCTGACACTTTCTCTCTCACACCCAAAAACTGTCTTTCTCTGTCATCCTCTCTTTCTCCATCACTGTCTTTCTTTCAGTTTTGTTCTCTATTCTTCTCCTTTTGTTTTTTCGCTCTCCATCTCACTCTCTTTCTATTTCTCTCATTCAGGCTCTCTCATTCTCATACACGGATTCACTTTACTGGAAATCAACATGTTATTAGAAGGTATAGCTCGGGCACGATTCTTTTTAGGGTGAAAAACAAGTGCATACTTCATTGGATATTAGTGTTACTGATTGTAACCGTTTGTTACAAAACTGAAGCGGCTGAACAACGCATTGTGACATTGCTACATCAAAGCACAATGCAGACACATTATGGAGGATGGACTCTATGAATTATTCTATCTGATGTAAACGCACTGTTTGAGCACCACAGTCTAGAACTCCTCCAGCCTCCCAGTGTTGTTAGTACATTAAATAAGCAATGTTCATCAAATCTGCTTTCCACAGAACAGATCTGAGGTGAAAACAAATATGAACGTAAAATAAACTTCCATAAGCCGACACCCTCAACATCAAAGAAGATTTGACCATTGCCACTTTAATCATTGTTAATTATTTCATCAATTTAGAAACTGTGGCTACAGTTACATTCTGCTCCTGCTATTTTGCTGTGTTCTGCGTGTCGAGCAGGATGTTGTTTTCAAGTTCAATCAAACTTGTAATGGAGAAGTCCTTGGTCATGGTCACTCTGAGCAGTAATACTACACCTAGTGTAAGCCAGTGCAAGAGGGCAAACGATAAAACCGCATTTAAAACTTTTAGTGTCATTCAAATTAAGTGCCAATTTTTAGACCTTTACTCTCTTTCGACTGACAACTGAAAGTGCAAGTTTCACATATTTTTGGCAGAAATGTTTCTGTGATCAAAATTTTGGTGCATTCCTAGAAATTAATTTAATGAAAGGCAGCAATATACGATTTGGGTGTACAAACAATTTATCACGGAAGAAACAGATGCAGAAACAGATTCTCTCACACATACACACCGACACACACAGAGACACACACACACCAGTATGTATTTGCACACACTAAGCAAATACTATACTGGGCTTGCAGAACAGAATTCATATGCTGGAAGATCCATCAGTTAAACACATACACATTATTTCTCTGTCTCCTCCGTCTTTTCCTCTCTCTACTCTCTCTCTCTCTCTCTCTCTCTCTCTCTCTCTCAAATACATACACACACACACAAACACACACACAGAGTATGACGTCACTGACAGGCACCTGCTGAAAAGCCTAGCACCAACTCCCAGAGCAGCCTAAAAAGCACCACAGCTTACATCATTATTACACTCTACCACAGTGTCTCCTAATATGCACGCACACACACACACTCACACGTATAGTTTTCTTCATATTCTTTTAATATTAAGACAAAACAAAACATCTCATGAAACACTAGATGGATTACAATATTTTGACAAAGATAAAATGTGTTAGCGGTGACTTCTGCATTGATTCTGGAACTCCTTTTTTTCCAATACCTTCTTTTAAATAGAGTTAAAGGTTATATATTCCAACATACTGCAAAGTACTGATAAAAGCACTGTACAGAATTTAAAGAGAACTGAGACAAATAAAATTTAACAGCATATGAAACAGCATATAAATCAAAATAGCCATTTTGGCAATAAGCCAATATGCTTATTGGCTCACAAGACTGACTACACAGGTATTGGAATTTGGTAGTGAAGGAGTTTTTAAAATACTTTGTGGTACTTAAGTTATGGAGTTGGTATCATAAAAGTTTGTAATTCATTAAATGAGACAAATTTAACAAAGAGAGAACCTGACAGAGCAAACACAGCTTCCTCTGTCTATGGTATCTGTGTTTGGTTAACAATGATTTTGAATTGCATGAAAACGATGAAAAATCGCTGAGGTCGCATTTAGATTCAGCCAATACAGCACCGACACACGATAGCTAGCAAAGCTGTGGTGACTAACTTACTAGAGAGTATAAGATTTTTTGCTAGTTTGACAAAGAAGTATTATATCACAACCGTATCTAACATCATTGATTATGAAATTATCAATCATCGTTCATAATAATCACCAGTTTCTCTCCATTATTTTTAAAAAGATGCCGCATGAGGAGTATGAGACTCACAGCACAGGTAGCCTGAAGGCTACCTAACAGAACACACACTACAGTTAGAGTCTGAATTCTTTCGATATTGTTTTCATATACATCAGTCACATCGACTGATCAGACTGATGACTGATTAACTGTCGAGGTAAAGGCAGAATTTATTGTGTCAATGTTATTATTATATAAAATTACAAATGGCAGCATCATTTTTTTCGCACCTCCATTATTTGAGAGATGAATGTTTTCATACCTCTAAAAATAAACTACATTCATACTTTTATACTTTTGCATCTGCCCTCATTTCAACTTTACAGCTGAAAGTCCATGCCGGAAGAATGACGCAGCAGTATTGTGAGAAGAAGGCACAGAGGAAGCATCCAGGCTATGACGAAAAAAAACCCATCTATATTTCATATTTCATACAGCCAAACACTGCTTCTGTCCTCCATCAGCACTTGAGGCCTGCAGAGACTGCTGCCTCATCCAAAGGATAAAGTTAAAGAAGCACAGCACGTCCAACTCCATTTAAACTCTGGCCAACCTCAAGAATTTACCACAAACATCTCAAAATCCAATCATGATTACTCTTATGAGTAATGCCGATAGATTTTCTGCGCCATATTAAAGCAATAATTGGAACAACAATAATAAAGGTGAGGTTTGCTTCTTCTATATGTTCTCGCACAGGTGTTTATCAAATTCTTCTAAGTGTCTTCTGATTGGACTCTTTTATACAGGCTATATAATATTATACATTTATACAGGCCATATAAATTTATACATTTATACAGGCTATATAATATTCCAATAAACAAATAGGACTCAAACACTCCTCATGGATACTGACTGAGATTTGTGTTTGGTATTTAACTTTGGCGAGTTTGGTAGAAAAAGAACTTGGCTATGCAGTCAGTTTTTATGGTTTGAACTTTTTATGGTTCAGTTTCATCGCTGCTGTCTAGGTAAGCAAACATTCTGGCAAACTCCTCCATCTCTTTAACTGATAAACAGAGTAGCCCTACACTGTAAAAAAGTTATACTTTGCATTAATTTAACTTTTTCATAGTTCAGTTCACATGGCAAAATTGTATGTTTTAACATCTGTTTAAAAATCCATTTTTATAAAAGTGTAAACTCATTTCAGTACTGTAAGCAAACTCTTCAAGTAAAAAGTTCCACTTCACTGGAGAATTTTTCATTCAGTAATTTTGACAGCCCAGTTTTGGCCAGATATGCTAGGCTGTCTATTAATGATACAGTAATCACTAAAATGGACTTTTAGTCATTGCATGAGACTAGCTCTGTACTTCTCTTTATTGGTTTTTTTGCTTACTTTCTTTAAATGACCACTGATGGTGTGTTTAAAATACATTTGGGGTAAGAAAAGAAATCAATTACATTTATGGCTTCAGTGAGGTGGATATAAAGTTCCAGTCAAAGGTTTGGACCTACCTTGGTTGAACAAATGTATTCATTTAAAAGGTGTATGGGAATAAAGGCTTAAATACTTGACGTTTGTTTGTAAAAAAAAAAAAAAAAAACATATAGTGAAAAGGCATTTGTCAGAATTAATTTCCAAATCAAAAAGCGTAATGTAAAAATGTTTTTTTAAATGCCCCCTAGAAAGTTTTCAGTCATTTTCAAAGAGCGTCTGCGCTTCAAATCCGCTGGAAAAGCATCCCAGGTGGCTCCTCGTGAAGTTGCCTGAGATTGCCTGAGAGTGCTGAGTGTGTAAAGCTGCACCAAAGCAAAAGGGGGGCTCTGAAGAATCTAAAAAGGAAGATAGTTTGGATTGGCTTTACACCACAAAAATGGGGAAAATAGTACATATAAAATAAGAGTATGTCCAAACTGTGAAGGGCAATAACCCAGGTTTACAGGGGAAAGGGCTACTGCACTGCTTTAGCTGACCTGAACGGCTCGACCTCATAGTAATAGTAATAAAAAACCAGATGGGGGAAAGTGATGGGGTTTGTATTGACAGGTTTGATAAATGTCACTGTTAAAGTGCATCTGCACTAATGCAAACATGTCAAGTGGATGCACAGAAATAAAATGTACATTTACGGCTTTAATCAGACGCTTTTATCCAAAGCGACTTCCATTCCCTAACTACAGGGGACAGTCTCACAGTCTCCCTGGAGCAATTTGGGGTTAAGGGTCTTGCTCAGGAACCCAGTGGTGGTGCTGAAGGTAGGATTCGAACCCATGACCTCTTGGTCCAGAGCCAAGTATCCTACCACTAGGCCACCATCACCCCGAGTCACCCAGAGAACACTTCAGAGAACATGTTTCCATTACTCCAGAGTCTAGTGGCATCATGCTTTATACCACTCGAGCCAAAGCTTGCCATTATACATAGTGATCTTATGTTTGTGTGCAACTGGTTGGCCATGGAAACCCACTTCATGAAGCTTCCAGAGGCAATTTAGAACTCTGAAGTGGGAGATGCAACACAGAATCTGCACTTTTTACATGCTGCGTGCTTCAGCACTCTTCTTGCTCCTAGATGTCTCTGTTTACAAGAATAACAGAAACATTGCCAACTTGTGGTAAACCTTGTGTCTTTAGCTCTTCAGTATGATACATTCTACTGCCAGTGTTTGTCTATGGAGGCTATGTGCTTGTGCTATGTGCTTGATTTTTATACACCTGCTGGCATTGTGAACTCCGTATTTAGGAGGGGTGTCCACATACATTTGGCAATGTTGTGTACCTGTCTGCCTCCTCAGTTAACAGCAGTTTTACCCTGTCGATTCATGCTAAGGTGAGAAGGTGCTTCAGCCCAGAATGATATTTGGAAGAAAGATTACCTTGATAAATTCTAAAAGGTAGAGAAAGCTTGGAAAATGACCATGTACAAATGAAATATGGCTGTTTTGGGGACATAAACCCACATAAATATTTACAAATAAGAAGAGAAACAAACACAAAGTGTAAGTTACTTGGTAAAGACATGCCGCAGGGTTTAGAGGTCTATATTTGACATGAAATGTGTCTGAATTTAAATTGGACCTCAGCAAGGCTGCACTATTTTCAGGTCAC
Source organism: Bryconaethiops microstoma (assembly GCA_037577275.1). NCBI lineage: Eukaryota > Metazoa > Chordata > Actinopteri > Characiformes > Alestidae > Bryconaethiops > Bryconaethiops microstoma. Next base: position 7,616 of record JBBJLS010065188.1, read on the forward strand.
TGAAGGTAGGCCATGAAACGATGAAAGCTAATTATATGGAAGTCTAGCCTGTACCTTTTTTGGTGAAAATGTGCTTTGACTTACTCATGTTTGTGTTTTCCACACATAATCACACACAATTGGGTGAACATCGAGGCAAAATACAAGTGAAATGCAGGACATGGTCCTTTAAAAACATGACTTTCTTTTTCTAGTGAGCTCATACAAAGTTCGGCTCTTGTGTGAATGATCACATTAGCACACTTGCTGGGAGTGAGGGGGCAGTAGCTACTGTAAGCTGAATATCTGTCAACTACAGTCAGCAATTTCCAGAAGCTGTCCCAAGACATAGAAAGCTATTTTCAATCTTACTATGAGGTACTGACCATAGAAGAGTTGGCATGATGACTGTGTCATTCCAATACATGTGAGTGTGAGAACAGGAGCAGGTCTCTATTGGCTGAGGGCCTTGGAAGTAAATTGGCCTGCCCAGATTTCTCCGCATGGCTTCAGTCATGGTTGGTTCTGGACTAAAGTGGTTGAGGGTCAAGGGAAATAGTATTAAATGGTGTGGTTATCTATTTGAAAACAAGAGCAAAAAGCAGAGCCTAATGTGGAGTAAAATGTCTTTTTAAAAAAAAAAAACACGAAGGTCATGGATTCGTGCCAGCAGCGTAACCACTGGTAAATTGTCATAATACGACAAAACAACTGATTTAATGTAGTTTCCCCCTGGATTGTGTTGATGCTCGAGGTGTCAGTCGTCATGCTGAGCTTTGTTTGGTGTTCCTATGTCAGGCAGAACCAAAGTTATTGTAATTTAAAAAACATAATAATAACCACTACTGGCGTTTTAAAAACAGCATCACATGCAAATGCCCATAAAGAACAAAAATGCTACGTTGTTTTTATTAGAAACAGACAGAAAAAAAAAAACATGAAATCTTTGAACCTGGGAGAACTTTCAGGATAGTTTCCATCCATGAGTGGGTGGGAAAAACCTGCAGAGGGAGGGGGTCCGGAGAGCGGCCTGAGCGGCGCGGCGCCAAGAGAAAGCAGCAAACAGCAAGTGTGTCGGAGAACAAACACCAATTTTAGACTGTTTTGCACAGTTTATCTTAGTTGAAATCAGATTTTATTAATCTGCTCTCAGTTCTAAAGGTTATACTTATACAAGTTAGTATTGAACATGATTCTGGTCACCTATGTGTATTCCCATTGCTTTGTCATCTGCAGATGTTCTCATCAATAAACTACTTGTACAATGTAATGTGATTTATAACCCCTTACTGGTCAACAGCAATCCATTCACTGGACTGAACACGTCTTCGCATTTGTGGTCATGTCCTCGCCTGTTTTATGTTTTTACTCAAGAGTAACGTGGTTTTCTTTATTTTTACTGTTCTTCTCATGTGTAGACCAGTCAGTTCAGTTTTTATTCCAAAGACAATATTGGTTTACATAGTGTAGACAGTAACCTTAGCCTTATTAAATTACAGTGAAGACTCACTGTTAATGCGTGTTTGCCTTGGTTGCGGTCACACAAATGTGAAACATAAATCTCATAGGCTTTTATACCCAGGAAACACATTGTCCCACTGCGCGCTGTACTGAAACACCCAGCTACATATTTCAAGCGCACTGCTGAGTGGTATGGGCCAGATTAAAGGCACCATCAAATTAATTTTGCGTGCTGACAGTTAAACAGGTTACTAGAATGCCAAGCTAGACCAAAGAACATGTAAACACTTCTTAAATTACACAATTGTCCCGAGTTTGTGGACGTGCTGTAAAGATCAGAACGTTAGAGCTGTGACTGGACATGATGCTGGGGTCTTAAGAGTGGAACAAAGATATCTGTGGTGGTTTTAAAACTGTTATTATGTTAAATGAACTATGTCTGCATCTGATGAATTCACAAGTACTGTGCACAGTGGCTCTTTGTTTATTTATTTGACCAAAATCTACAAAATCTATTCAATCACCTGTCGTCCCGTTTCTATTAAAATTGGGTTAACAGGTTTAGTCGTGGAATAATCGTGGCCCTTTTTTTGTGCACGGTGCTTGGAGAAGTTTCCAAATGTGAGAGTTGATGACTTTTATTAGTAACGATGATGATATTTATCGATTATATTAAGCATAAACAAGCAGTAAATGCCTGCCATCATAGTTTGAGAAATGCTGGAAAAGAGCCAGAATGTTGGATCTGCACTGAGTAGGCTGTATCTTGAAATAAAAGTGAGGAATCAAGTCTGTTTACACACTATATGAAAAAATGAACTCGTATACACACAATTAATTGAAGCATAAAAATAAAATGATGAAAACATGGAATGATTATGCTTGTGAAGATGGCAAACAAATGGTTGTTTAGAAAAGAGAATATATGTCACGCGACACTGTGCAAGTCTACTAAAATGACATTTTTTAAACATTTTCATGAAGAATGTTTTTGTACTGTGAAAGTAATGTGTCGTTGTGAGTGTTAATAAATATTTGTATTATTCACCAAATTTGCAACAGTGGTGAACCACGTCTTATAGTCCTAGGACTGGACATAAAAAAAGGTTGATAAAAGAGACAAAACACTCAAACAATTAAAGCTTAATTCTACTAACACCTCTATGGGATTCTAGTAGGGTTTGCTCTAAGTTCACACATTGCACGCACATGTTTTTGACCATTCTAGATTAAACTCAGACATCTGAAGCTTCCAAAGAGATTCCATGTTTGGTCTGAAGACATTTTAACATTTTAACCTTCAGAACTCCGAGTGTATTAGTAAAATCTGATTTCAACAATTGAAAACGGTGTAAATCAGTCTAAAACCGGTGTTTGCTCTTCTATATGTTGCTGTTTGCTGCGTTTACGCTTGGCGCACCGCCGCTCGGCTGCTCTCCAGACCCCCTCAGCAGGTTTCCCCACCCACTTGTGGGAGGAGACTACCCTGAAAGTTCTGGGTTCAAAGATCTTGTGTTTGTTTGTTTCTAAAATAAAAGAAATTTGGGCCTTTTTGTTCTGAATAGGCATTTGTGTGTGAAGCCATTTTAAACCCCCAGTGGCAGAATTTTTAATTTTTTTTTTTAATTACAATAACTCTACATGGTTCTACATGACATAAGAACACCAAACAAGGCTCAGCATGTCATCTGACACCTCGAGCATCAACACAAACTGGGAGAACTTCCACGTAAGGAGCTGTTTTGCCATATGGCGACATTTTACCATTTGTTGTATATATTTACCTGGTATTCTATCTTGTATATAGCAGGACTATAGTGATTCTTTAGTCCTGGCACAGAGATTTTTACTGCTTAGGCTCTCAATCATATTCACAGTCAGTGAGGTAATTAGGATGGACCCCCTGCTAGCTTGGTGATAGCCTAGCACTATCAACTTTACTGCATTGCTACATAAAGCATTGCTATGTGATTCTATACACTTTGGCTGTAACTGAACCTTTCAGTGACGGATCGATTAGTAACATGTATTCGAGCATCCCAACAGTAGAACTGATTTACATTTCTTTTCATTCCCACATTTCTACCATTCTTAGGATGTGTTTAACTATTTCATATTGTCTCTTTACATTTCGCCAGACCTTTTGTCTATAAGTTTCTCGAAACATCGTGGGATGGAGGAGTAACATGGATAAAACATGCATTTATCTGATGCATTTCAATCTTTTTAACAGTAATCTAAATCCAAGCATGTAACGCTGTGATTATATAACAGCATGATCAAGGCTGTTTTATGACACTTTTCTCCCATAATAAAGTTAGAGCGACTACCTTTTTAGGGGGCGGTACAGACCTTTTGGATGACACAGTGTCCGCAGCTGTAAAAAAAAAAACAAAAAACCTGGAACTCTGGAAAAAGCAGGCTTTTATAAGTCTGACTGCTTTCCGTTTTCCTACTCCAGGGAGTTGTTGAGAGCAATAACGTTCTCATTTTGTTCATATCCATTCCTTGTATCATTGTGCTGCATTCAGCACACTGCATTGACAGTGCAGGCTAAAAGGTCGATGTGTGTTATGTTCTTTTTAGTGTCGGGTTCAATAACTCTTGAGCATTCTGCTTCATCTCTGTGTTCCACTCATTTATCTCACTGTTGTTGGATCACAGACACCGTCATGGAGTTCCTTTTACTTAGAAGTGTCGGAAAAAACATCTCATACTCACGCAGCATCATGCTATTTATAAGTAGCAAACATTTGGGCAAATAATAGGCTGAACCTGGCAGGAAACACCTTGAACACCTTTTCTTCATTAACACAGTGAGGATGAGGCGAGGAGTGAAACTGGGGATTCTGAGATATCGAAGCGACATGTTCCTTGTGTTTCTTTTAATGCGAGGAGGGTTTTTTTGTGCAAAGTCTGCAAACGATTCATCTGATTAAAGTCAATTAATTGGGAAGTGTAGAGAAATTTTGTAGATAGCCAACAGGTTGTAGTTTCTCAGTTTATATTATTAAATTGTATTCATTAGTTTATTTAATTTTATGGTACAGCGTCTTCTTTTCACTTCTCTGTTTTGAGCAGTGCCTTGATCCCCAGGGAACCCCTGTTCTTCTCCAACGCCCTCTATGCTCTGAGAAGCAGGATTAAAGCCACCATAGCAGTGGTTTGCTAGGATTCTGGGTTCTGAGATTACTGTACGAGGAGCTGCTGGGAATGGCCCCTGGGCAGGCTATTGATTATAGGCTTGATATGCTGGAAAAGACCTCAAGAGGTCCTGGGTTTCAGCAGGGGAGATACTGTCACCGTGTGAGGGTCCAGGAGCCTCCAGGATTGAGGCAGTGATTTTCAAAGAGCACAAGCCAGAGCTGAGGGTAAGCACAACTGGAGCCGATTTGAATGGAAGCCAGCATGCTTGTTCTCAGATTGTGCCCTAAATTGGACCAGAAGAAGAACATCAAGGAGAGACAGTTAAATGTGACTGTTGAGTCTCTAGTAGTCATCCTAGATGAATCAATTAATGCTGTGTCGTGTCTCAGACCTAGCAAGAAGACTTTTTATTGCGGAAAATAACAGGAATATATTAAACACATTTGTGTAATGTGTAATGAGCCTGATACATATATATATATATATATATATATATGTGTGTGTGTGTGTGTGTGTGTGTGTGTGTGTGTGTGTGTGTGTGTG
>JBBJLS010065218.1:0-12740 GCA_037577275.1 Bryconaethiops microstoma
TCTCATCCAACATCAGTGTCTGACCTCATAAATGCTCTACAGAATGAATGGGCACAAATTCCCACAGAAACTCCAAAGTCTTGTGGAAAGCCTTCCAAGAAGTGTGGAACCTGTTATGGCTGCATATAAAGCTGCAAGGGGGATCAACTCCATATTAAAGTCTATGGATTTGAATGCAGTGTTATTGAAGTCCCTTTTGGTGTAATGGTCAGACGTCCCAATACTTTTGTCCACATAGTGTATACAAAAGGTACCTAAAATGCAATATGCTACTGAATTAACTGTAGCCCTGGAATATAATAATACAGGGAAACCATCAGAAACAGAATTTCATGTGCCATTTTACAGTTTAGAGATCTTGGGGTCTTTTCAATTACGTTTGAAAAGACCCCAATACTGTTGTGCTTGAGAGACATCATCGACCAGAATCAAATTCCTTGTATGTGTTCGCTCACATACTTGACCAAGAAACGCAATTATGATTCTGATTCTGATTAAACACACTGAACCCTCCACACAAAAGCTCATGTTTCACACAGCAAACATCACAAATAGCAGGAGGAGATCCCCTAACAGGAGCTCCGCAGCAGTGCACTGTGTGTTAGTGGTCAAGCTTGAGGCTTTGCTTCAGCTCCGAGCAGCAAACAAATCATGAAGAGTTTCACACTCACTGTTGGACTTTGTCTGTATATCTAGGACAGTTTCTATTTGTACCACTCTAGTACAAGTAGAAACTGACCTAGATATACAGAATCTGTATCTACAAAGTATTTGTGACTTCAAGTGATGAAAAAAATTATTGATAATTTTGCCCCAAATTATCCTTCATTTTCCAAAAGTGCTGATCATCACAGTCCTTGTCATCACAGGCATAATATAGGAGCACCAAAAAGGCACTTATGTTTTTTTTAAAACTAATGTTCCAGCATTAGTCATTGTTTCATTAGAGTTTTTGCCTCTGTCATACAAGGACTACAGAGCTAGACACAGTGTGCTGAAGGATCGAGAAAAAATAGAATGGGAGGAATTTCACAATTTCTCCGTGTTTACTTTTACAGCATTTAGCAGAGGCTTTTATCCAAAGCGACTTCCATTCCCTAACTACAGGGGGCAGTCTCCCTGGAGCAACTTGGGGTTAAGGGTCTTGCTCAGATACCCAGTGGTGGTGTGCTGGAGGTAGGATTCAAACACATGACCTCTTGGTCCAGAGGCAAGTATCCTATCTACTAGGCCACCAACAGCCTCCTCCATACTCTGCCTTGCAGTGGTTGGCTCAACAGCTGGAGCGAGTTCTGGGTTGCTTGTTCATATATATATATGTTCTTCAGCCCCAGTGAACTGATTTGATATCAGGTTCCTAATTTAGCAATGAATTAGAGCAACTCTGGAGTATCAAAGGAAGGACGAATTGCCTGAGGTTGTGAATCAAAGATAGAGACACACTCACACACACACACACACATAATCAGCCATAACATTATGGCTACTATATAATGTTATTTTATTCAGTAGTACCTTGAGGAATGTCAGTTGAAATATAATAAACTACACACGAATTTTAGTTGCAACATCTATTTTTTGGAGAAATAAGAAAGCAGTTAATAATAATTCATATGCTGTATTTATGAATTTAAACTAATATCTAGTCTGGTATTCTGGATGTAGAGTTTGTTGTAACTTAGTGTTAAACAACTTAATATGGAATCACTCACAGCTCTGTTCAAGATTCTGGACACAGACACACATTCAAACGCAGCCACAATCAAAAAGTGCACGCATACACACACGTGGCACCTTGCCATTGACGCAAAGTCAAACTCAAATCACTTTGAGGTGGATGAAATGTGATATTTCAAACAGGGTGTCACACACTCCTTTGTGTGCAGTTTAAGCAATTCAGGCCACACATGATTTATTCAGTATTCTTGTCTGAGCTATTCTAGAAGGACACCTTTTTTTTTTCTTATCCAAAGTTTGGAATGGCAGTGCAGTATGTTGATAATGGACTCATAAATGATCCTTGGTGTGCTGAACTCCACAATGACCAGTGTTTGGGACAGTGCCAGCCTTTTTTTATCATACAAGTCAGCTTTAACTGCTTTTTCTTACTGACAGCTCCATAATTATTGGCACTAAATGAATGTAACGTGGTGTAATGTAATATAAATGTAAAGTTTAATTTAAAAAAATCTTAACCAAATCAATTTCTTTAACAAAATGAGTGTTCATGAGCTCTTAAGCGATCATTACCGAGCTCTAGTTTCACTGAAGTATAAATATGAGGTGACACACAGGACAAGTTCAAAAGACATAAATTAAATGAAATAAAATTGTGCAATAATCTTACAAAATGTAGGCAATAACCATACATAGCTACATGCCTGAAAAAACCTACTTCTTGTATTTGGACAGAAATAAAATTAAAAACAACCAGAGCTGTAGAGAACCTGTAAAAACATTTTGACACCATTCTAAATTGGATTCTATGATCAGAAGAAAAAAAACGCTCATGGTGGGTTGGGCAAAAATGGATGGTCATGGGGAAAAGAACCTAATCTCTGGAACTTTTTAAAGTAGAGATTTGGAATGAAAATATGGCTACCTCTGCCAAAATGGTAAAACTGGTTGTGGCTCTTAGCAGGATTATGAATCAAATCCACACAATATCAGTTCAATGACCATAACATCAAGCTTTTGACATGGCCATCCTATTTCCTGACCTAAACCCCTTTGAAAACCTGTGGGTTGGGGTGAACTGAAGCGGAGAACCCTGAAAAGAGGACCATGAGGCATTCTAGTGAGGAGAATGACACATTGCTATGGGGTGTCGTTTGTAAAAACAGATTCACAAATTATAGGTGTCATTTTTTCATCATTTAGAGCAATGTTCACACAATTTTCACACATTTAGAGCTAAATGTGTTTTTAAAAACAGTGTTACGTTTTGGTACATTTTCTTGCTTCATAAATGTTAAATGTTAAATTTTAATGTCAAATATATATATAAATGTCAAATCTAAAAGTAAATGTTAAATCTAAATCTAAATATTAAATCTAAATCTAAATGTTCAATCTAAATCTAAATGTTCAATCTAAATCTAAATGTTGCACTTTCACAAATTGCGAGATATATGCTAATTGGCATTTAGGTTTAGATTTAACATTTAAATTTAACATTTAACATTTACACAGCAAGAAAATGTACCAAAATGTAACACTGTTTTTTTTTAACACATTTAGCTCTAAATGTGTGACAATTGCGCTGAATGATGAAAAAATGACACATTTAAGCTGTTTTTACAAACGGCACCCATAGTCATAGGCCAATTTTTTAGCTTCGAAAGCAGATGTTTTATTAGATGTCAGAACTCAATCTTGCCCCTTACATGTGTTGCCTTCTCAGCTTCGGCTTTATCAGCCGCTAGCCAGGCGTCTTTGACTCAATACTCTCGGCAACAGAGCGGATCCAAAAATGAGACAGTTATGGGGAGCGGGGTCTGTTCTTTTCTCCCTCAGAACAGGAGCATTTATTTACTCCTTCTAAAAAGAACATTAGTGTGTCAAGAATCACTCACAAAACAGGGCGGCCATGTAAAACTCCAATCACTCCCCGCGTTACCACACACTGAGAAATCTACATCCGCCAGCCTCCCAAGAGGCTCAATTACCCAGAATGCAAAGTTTCATAAGGCAACTGGCTCACGCTGTAACACATGGACAATAAATTATGCACTTGTTCTAACACACTTGCAAGTTAAAACGACACTACACTGGTTACAAAGAACACAACTGTCGTTTTGTGTTCTTTGTAACCAGTGTTGGAGTGTGAGGTCATCGCGCGCGATGCAGGAAAAAGTCTGAAAGAATCATTAGAGGAACCAATAATGTCAGAAGTAAATTAATTCCCACCCCTACTTGTGTGTGAATCGAGTCTTAGTCTCTGAGTGTAGCTACTGAATATTGCCCATCTGTTGGTATGCAATTTTTTTCCAATCGCTCACTACCATGTACATTAACCTTTTACTGAGACCATTACAAGTATGTTAGCTACAATGTTGTTGCTGAGTGTTGCTGTGTTCAGAACTGTCAGTCATTTAAAGTTACTGAGCCAAAAACAGTCAGAAACAGAGCACTGGTAAAAGATATGGCTAATGCAAACGTTGCATAGCAACAGTCACTTACTGCAAAAATCATACTAGGTGTATGTTTGAACATGTGTACGCATTTGTGTGTGTGCATAGAAAAGGTTTGTTTTCTCACGTTTTGTTGTGTTTCTCGTTTTGAGGCGTTCCACTATTGAGCTTTTGTGGGCTGCCATAGTCACACAAGCACGTGAATTAATAACGCTGCACGCACTCAGATGTGCCTCCGCATGAAGGAGGGTCGTTGAAAATGCTTATTGGCTTTACACTTCTCATTCCTTCCCTATAGTCCTTTAGGCTGGGCAGGGAGCTGTCGAGGACTGATTTCAATGTTGAAAACAAAGAGGAATAATACAGAGGCTTTGAGTGAAGGAAGAATATATATTTGCACCAAGGAAACATGAGGGCGTCCTCCTTGGCAGATGTGTCCTTCATGTTGGTCCCCTGAGGCAAGCCTTGAGACACATGCCACTTCAGAGCAAAACAGAAAGGCAATTCAGAAGTGAGCTATTTGAAAAGCCTCTAGCAGTCTATGGAAATACTTGTTTTTAATTGACTCTAGTGACAGGCTGTAGAATGCTCTACCTGGCACACGGAGTTGCTGATAGCACTTTATTTTGTCTTTAATTGATCTACAGATCTATAAAAAGACACTTATTTCAGAAAACTTCTTTTGGTTTGATGTATTTAATCAGGGGCATCTGAAGCGTTTTTGATGTGTGTGTGGGGGGCTGCTTGTGTTTTTAGCTGCAGTGTAGTGTTTTATGAGGCTGAGGTAATCTGGAATTTTTCTGTCATGGTTGTGCAAAAATACAGAACAAAGTGTGTTCTGTATCAGTTCAATAATTTTATCTTTCTAATACAGAACAATTTTGTATTTCACAGAATGGATGTCAACCCTATTTATGGCAAAGTAATAGAAACAGTGCCGAATAGATAAGTGGAGGGCCAGAGGGGGGGGGAGGGGGGTGGGCGAATGATTTTTAAAAGTGGGGATGGGACATGCACCCACCTAATATAAGGGCTCCGGCGCCAATATGTTTAGTTTATCAGAAGTTTATATATTTATTTATTATTGGTATGTCAGTGACTGACTGCAGGATAAAGACTCAACATTTGTAGAAATAGACAAAAACGAATGTATTTAAGTTGATTGATTTAGACTATCTGTCGTTAGCCCTTGATTAGGTCTTGGCCCCCTTTAGGCTTAGTTTTATTTAATTTGGTCTTGGACTTGCACTTGATTCGGGCTGAGGACTGAAGACTCTCTGTAGCTCAATAGCAAAATAAATAATGACCAATCATTATCTAGATTAAAGAAAGAAAATACCCCCCAAAAAAATGCAAACATATGTATTGATATTTAACAAGATGGCACTGACCAAGATACGTGCAACAACAAATACTGTCTAAGACAAGGCTGAGATCAGGCTCTCCAGTATTTCAGGACTTAATTTTAATGCACAGTTACTGTTCACCATGTTGAAGTTTGTTTCCTGTAAAGGATGCTTATTTTCATTTACAAAATCAGCTAAATAAGTTGGGGGTTCATATCTTTGTGGGGTTCTACACCTATTGTGGCTATAGCAAAATTGCCAGAGACGTTATAAAGAACATTTCAGCCTGTGTTGCTATGTGAATGAGGCACAGTGCCGCACAGCCTATTGAGGCCATTTACACATTTACAATTCTAAATAAAATATCCTATACATGCTTCAGATCATAACAATGCAAGAAACATGTAGGGTATGGATTTTTACATTCAAATGAACGATGCCCCAAGCCTATACTGATCATGCCCTCTAATAGATGTTATAGAAGCCCATCAAAATTTGTCAATAAGTAGTTTATACAGAACTTTCAGACACGACACATTAGCAACGTTGCCTTTGGTGAGATGAGCATGAAGTTAGGTTATTCCTTCCCAAGCAGCTGAAATGACTATATTTTAGTTCACTTTGTTTTGTTGGCCTTTTACATACACATGCACTCACACACTGCAGACCTTTTGTGCCCCCCTTTTAGAACAGAGCTGATAATTGAGAGACTGATCGTCACTGTGTGTGTGTGTGTGTCTGTGTGTGTTTGTGGATGTGTGCGCGTGTGCGTGTGTGTGTTGGCTGTCAAATCTTTCTCATGGTGCCATTCTTCTGCTGCCTCAGCTTGATGGACCACCGACAGTACTTGCACAAACATGCAAGGCTTATTTTAGATTCTTCAAAGGATCCCCCTTTATTTCGTTTCACACATTCTTGGCATTCCCTCAAGCGGCTTGATGAAAAACCACATGGGATGCTTTTCCAACAGAAAGCTTATTGTTCAGTTAAACGTTCTTGTGTTCTTATCAGTAAACCGTCTTATAAACCTGACATATTTGAAATGTTCTTTCCAGCCAATCATATACACTGCAGTTAAAAGTAAAGGGGGTCCTTGAGTTACAACAGTCTCGACATACGACGTTTCGAGTTCACGACGCTCACTCCCACTCCCACCCCCGACCTACACCGTAAGCCTCGTACTTACGGACTACGTGGGCAAACGAGTTTGGTTGCACACGGCGGAAGAATATGCAGTAATACGGCGTATGAGTGAGATAGTTTTCCTTTTTATGTTTTATGATTTTGTGTTAGGTTCGGTAAGTGACTCAGGCTAGGGTGTATTTTGACTTACATCAAAATTCGTGTTACATCACTGTCGAATGAACGGATATGTGTCGTAACTCAAGGACCCCCTGTAGTGAAGAAAGTTCAGAAACCAGTCCCTTTAGTGGGGTCTGGCAGCAACGCTCCCAGAAGAAAGTGCAGCATGAAATTCTGGTGCAGGTTGAGACTAAAATACAGAGGGGATGTCGATGGAATTATTTAGTTCACATCAATTCCTGCTGTATTGATGTGAACTTAATAACTAAATAAAATCATTAAAATTTTCTGATAAGAGTGATGCCACCAGAGGGGTGCAGTAAATGATATACATTGATATACAATGCAATTGTTGTCAATAGATAATGTATACATATCATCTCATCTAACTGTATACATGTATAGAGCTGAGATTAAATTCACGTTTACTTTTATATTTATATATAAATGTAAACATGTGCAGCTGTTGCTATGGTGTCTCTGGTAGTGAATTTAAGAGGAGAAATGCGTATTAATAGCGTTTTATTGGTTTTGTCTAGTTCTTTTACATGCAGCACACTTTTTCCCCATATTTGTCAATGTATGAATGCCGCCCTAAAACTGGTACCTGCACGTTCAAGCTGAAAGCAGTAAAAACTCAATAATTCCCACAAACACATGTAGTGAAAAGGGTTTAATACTGGTTACTGTGTAAATGATTTCATGTTGATGCTATTATTATAGATTACAGCTGCCCGATATATAATTAGTTAGTGTTATTAATTACTGTGGAGCAGCTGGTGGCCTAGAGGTTAGAGACATGCCTCTGTGATCAGAAGGCTGTGGGTTTGAATCCCAGGACTGGTAGTGACACTACTGAGGTACCCTTGAGCAAGGTACGGTCCCCACACACTGCTTCTGTGCGCCCCCTGTTGGTGGCTGCCCGCTGCTTCACTTGGTGAATGGGTTAATTGGGTTAAATACAGGGAATGAATTTCACATTATTCAGACTGTGTGCTGTGTGTTCACATCAGACTATTAGGGGCCACTTTAATGCGTGCTGTGAGTTTCTTTGAAAATTTCTACCTGTCTTTTCCCATTTTTCTTGGCTTTTTGTAATGTTCTTCTGTCTTTACCTCCGTTTTCTTGTCTTTGTCATTATACATCCCCCGTTTGATGCTTTGTTTACCCCAACCATGTGTCTGTCTTCCATGTGAGTTTGTTAAAACTCTGTCATCGCTTGTTGTTCCTCTTTGCTTGTGTTTTTGCAATACATGTTTGTGTTCTTTTAGTTTCTTCCATACTCACGTATTTGTTAAGCCTATTAATTTTTCCTCATGTTTTTGTGTGACCCCTAGTTTATGTTTGTTTTTCCTCTGTTTTGTATTAAATGTTTGTGGATCTTTTTGTGTGAAAAAGTGTTTGCCCCCTCCCTAATTCCTCATTTTTTTTCCATGTTTGACACATTTAAATGCATCAGATCATCAAACAAATATAAATTTTGGTCAAAGATAAACACAAAATGCGTTTTTTAAGTGAAAGATTTTATTATTAAGGGAGAAAAAAAATATCCAAACCTACATGGCCCTGTGTGACAAAGTGATTGCCGCCTAATCCTAATAACTGGTTGGGCCAACCTTAGCAGCAACAGCTGCAATCAAGCATTTGCGATAACTTGCAATGAGTCTTTTACAGTGATGTGGAGGAATTTTGGCCCGCTCATCTTTGCAGAATTGTAGTCCAGCCACATGAACTGCCTTTTTAAGGTCATGCCACAGCATCTCAATAGGATTCAGGTCTGGACTGTGACTAGGCCACTCCAAAGTCTTCATTTTGTTTATCTTCAGCCAATCAGAGGTGGACTTGCTGGTGTGTTTTGGATCATTGTCCTGCTGCAGAACCCAAGATTTTTTTCAGCTTGAGGTCATGAACAGATGGTCGGACATTCTCCTTCAGGAGTTTTTGGTAGACAGCAGAATTCATGGTTTCATTTATCACAGCAAGTCTTCCAGTTCCCAAAGTAGCAAAACAGCCCCAGACCATCACACTGCCACCACCATATTTTACTGTTGGTATGATCTTTTTCTGAAATGCAGTGTTATTTCTTTGCCAGATGAAATGGGACACACACCTTCCAAAAAGTTCAACCTTTGTCTCTTCAGTCCACAGAGTATGTTACCAAACGTCTTGGGGATCATCAAGATGTTTTCTGGCAAAATTGAGACGAACCTTAATGGTCTTTTTGCTCACCAGTGGTTTTCGGTTTGGCACTCTGCCATGCAGGCCATTTTTACACAGTCTCTTTCTTATGGTGGAGTCATGAACACTGACCTTAACTGAGGCAAGTGAGACCTGAAGTTCTATGGATGTTGTTGTGGGGTCTTTTGTGACCTATGGGATGAGTCATCGCTGCGCTCTTGGGGTAATTTTGGTCGGCTGGCCACTCCTGGGAAGGTTCTTGAGGATGTCTAGCTCTTGAGGATCTCTTGGTCTACTTCACTCTGTCAGGCAGGTCTTATTTAAGTGATTTCTTGATTGAGAACTAGTGTGGCAGTAATCAGGCCTGGGTGTGGCTAGAGATACTGAACTCAGGTGTGATGAATCACTGTTAAGTCGTTTTAACAGGGGGGCAATCACTTTGTCACACAGGGTAATGTAGGCTTGGATTGTTTTTATCCCTTAATAATAAAATCCTTCACATAAAAAAAACGCATTTTGTATGTACTTGTGTTGTCTTTGACTAATATTTAAATTTGTTTGATGATCTGACACATTTAAGTGTGACAAACATGGAAAAAATTGAGGAATCAGGAAGGGTGCAAACACTTTTTCACACCACTGTATGTGTAGTGTTGACAGTGTTAAAACAGTAGTAAAGGTTTCTTTGGATATTAATTTGTCTAACAACGCCGTGTATGCATCTCTTAACACTGGATGTGTTTTAAAAAGTACATTTTAGACCAAATACCTTCATGTAATAACTTTCTGTAAGGGGCTTTTAGGGTCTTTAAGGACATCTGGTTCCATTCACCAGTGCTTTAAATAATTAGTTTCTCAGTAATTCAGCTGAAGTGTGAGTCAGAAATTTGAAAAATATGAGTAATTCGCTTTGTGTAACTTCTTGTCATAAAATAGTAATCTGTGAATCATTTTCCCAGGTGCTGTGTTACTGGCTGCCTATTGCTTCACTTGGTGAATGGGTTAAATGCTGAGCAAGAATTACGTGCTGGTCATACTGTGTGCTGTGGTGTGTTCACATATGACAGCAGGGTCACTTTACACACTACATTTTACACTATTCAAGCAATCTGCTTCATTCTCATCAAATTGTTTCAAGGTATAAAGAGCATGTTCTTCCTAAATAATGCAAGAGACCGGTCCAAAGCTTTTATCATCGGTTCTTTCAGTAGAGAAATGAAAAAGCCTTTTAAAGGATTAAACATTTTCATTCTATTCTCTGTCTGCTATATACACTACAGGGTCAAACGTATTGGGGCATACCTGTTGTTCAGGGTTTGGGCTAGGCCCCTTTACTTCCAGTGCAGGGCAATCTTAATGCTTCAGCAAACCAAGACATTTTGGACAACACCACACTTCCAACTTCCAATCTTTACACAGTTTGGGGAAGAACCTTTTCTATTCCAGCTTGACGGTGCCCCAGTGCACAAAACAAGCTCCATAATGACATGGTTAGATGAGTTTGGTGTGGAAGAACTTGACTAGCCACACAGATTCCTGATCTCAACCTCATCCAACACCTTTGGGATGAACTGGAATGGAGATTGTGAGCCAGGCCTTCTCGTCCAACATGAGTGTCTGACCACATAAATGCTCTACAGAATAAATGGGCACAAATTCCCACAGAAACTCCAAAATCTTGTGGAATGCCTTCCAAGAAGAGTGGAAGCTGTTATAGCTGGAAAGGTGGGACCAACTCCATATTAAAGTCTATATATTTGATTACAATGTTATTAAGGTCCCTGTTGTTGTAGTGGTCAGCCATCGGAAGACTTTCCACAAGAATTTGGAGTTTCTCTGGGAATTTGACTAAGCCTCTTGTTATTGCTTATTCTTTCCTTCTTTCCTATATTTATTGTGAGGGGAAAAAACCCTTTGGGCACACTCTCACGCCATGCCTTCCTTACTTTTGCCTTAAACTCTCACTTTTCTTCGACAGTTGTTTAGGTGTGTAACCTAGCTGGCACTAACTTGGTTGAATAGCAGATGTTGATTTAAGTATAGCTTTTCAGGTTGAAGAACAGATGTGGAAATGTTCCAATACTTTTGTCCCTATAGTGTATGTAGCTTACAGTTCACTACATTAACCAGGTGTGTCCTTGCATTTAACAGAGAACCTGTTAACTCCAAACACTCATTATACAAGTCAGTGGGCAGGTGCATGTAAAATTTAGGCTGAAAACACTGGTGTCAGGGTGGTGGGGGCCTAGTGGGTGGGCTACTTGCCTCTGGACCAAGAGGTCATGGGTTCAAATCCTACCTTCAGCATCCCACCACTGGGTTCCTGAGCAAGACCCTTAACCCCAAGTTGCTCCAGGGAGACTGCCCGCTGTAATTAGGGAATGGAAGTTGCTTTTGATAAAAGCACCTGCTAAATAAAATAAATGGTGTTCCTTTAGCCATTCCTCAGACCAAGCAATGTGAAATTATGCTGAATATCAGACATACTTCTAGCCAGCAGGGGGCGCCACTGTGAAATATCCCATTCATTCAGCTATCATGCAGAAAGCACTCATATTACACAGATGTAATCTGAGGGATGTGTGTGTGTCTGTGTGTCCGTGTGTTCTTCCAGACGGTCACCTGTAGAGTTCAGTCTATTGTCGACTGAGTGACCCAGATGTCTAAGCTGGACAAATCCTGACCAGAACTAGCCAGTCATAACACACAGCACACACACATAGGCCTATAGATATTTAAGAATGTCCATAAGTCACACACAATGTCAACACGCCCTCCTAAATGTGTTTCTTTGTGCATGAGCAGCATGAGCAGCATGAGCAGCTCACACCAAAGTGAATGTCACTGAAAGGTGATATGCTGTTGCCTTCTGTGAAGGTTTCCTATGTGTTCTAGCAGTGTGTTCATGTGTGTCTCTGTGTGCGTAAAGGAAGAGAGAGATTGTGTCTGTGTGTTGAGTCAGGATGAGTCAGCGTACAGAGATCTCACCGAGTGTTTCTGCCAGTGTGGGTGTGGAGAATGATAAGGTTTTTGTTAAATGAAAGGGCCCAAATAATGGAATTTCACCCAATATTTTTACATTCAAGTAGTATATGAACATTGTTATGGTTTCAGAAAGTACCATCTGCTCTTCAGTCCAAACAGCCCATATTTGGGCCAACAATATTTGTCAAATTGTCAATAAAAATGAACTACTTTTGGTACATAAACCAACACAAATGTCAGTGAAAGAAACTAAACTACAAGAAAAATACAGGATATGAGCCCTTTAATCTTTTTTTCTTTCTGCCTTAAGCCTTTTCAGTCAAATGACTAACAGCTTTTCTGTGTTGCCGTGTGTAAGTGTATGACACCTATTTACTTTCAGATGCAAATCTCAGCCCCTGGGGTTCACACTTCACTAAAGCAATCGTCAAGTGGCAGTAAGCCAAGGTAAGTGGACTTAAATGGAGTGAAATATTGAAGGCAATTTGCATCTCATTGAGGGATCAGCTCATCAAGAATGGTTGGAATGTCTTTGAGATTAAAGCAAAAGTTGAGTTGCTTATTGCTTTGAGGACATAAAGCAGATCCTGATACATCTGAAACATGTATAAAATAATTAAAGACAAGACTTCTTGATACAAAAATGATTAAAATGGACCTTTTGGTCAATCAGCAGTGATTAATTAGCCTATTGGTCTACCACCCCAAATCAGAAAAATTTGGGACAGGGTGGAAAATGTGAATAAAAAAATAAAGCAGTAATTCACAAATGTCCCTTAACTTTTATTTCATTGCA
>JBBJLS010065229.1:0-12740 GCA_037577275.1 Bryconaethiops microstoma
GTATATTTGGGACAAAGGAATAGACATATACACACGCACACACACACACACACACACACACACACACACACACACACACACACACACACACACACACAGCTAAACATTAAAAGAAATCATTTAGCAAAAGTTACTCAACCGTTATCAGCCTAATTAATCCAAGGTGATAAATCAGGTCGTCAGTTTAATCAGTAAATCAGCTCATCAGGTCATCAGTGGACAAGCATGGGTTAGACCTGCAATAGCCTCCTATCTTCTATGCAGAATAAACGCATCTAAACTGTCCATGTAAAAGTAAGAGTCACTATCACTTACCAAATTAAGTATACGTTAACCATATAATTAAATTAAAATTCAAATCATTTTAAGTAGACCTAAACAAAAGTAACAATTAGTTGAACAAGAGTTAAGCAAGAGACTAATGACTACTGCTTTATATTTGACAATTCACTTAGAAGAAATGTAACTGTTTCCAATGGCGTGTGAAAGTGTACCAGTGGAAGTTTAGTTTCACTCATGTTAAAGCTGTTGAGCAGAGAACTGTGGCGTTCCAGACCAATCAATAACTCAAACACAAGGAACTGGCACTGCACTAAACAGCTTTACTGAGTTTTAATCCTTGGACGTATTTATTGTTAAAGCCCACAGAGTTATTATTGCTTGTTTATTACACATTCCTTTTAAATTATATTACTCTTATTTAAATGCTATTACATGAAAATAAATTTCATTTGTGGAAATGATGACAAAAGTTTGGCAAAAAATGTAAAGGATGTTTCTCTTTCCCACAAATCAAGACTATGTGCAATCAATGGGTCATTAATCATCAATTAGTCAAAGAATATTAACCTTTTGATTCCTGTGCTTATTTGTCAGTCACAGCTATGAATTATGTGGCAACTACTATCATTGTTTTAGTTGTTTTTTTTATTTTTTTATTTTACATACTGTATTGATCCCAGAGGAAATTACTAGAGTCCTCTGAAATTAACCTATTCGCCTGAGTGAAACAGTGGGTGTCCAGGGAGCAGTGTGTGGGGATAGTACCTTGCTCAAGGGTACCACAGTGGTGACACTGCCAGTCCTGGGATTTAAACCCACAGCCTTCTGATTGAAGGGGCAACTCCCTAACCATCAGACCACCAGTTGCCCTTTATTCAGCCACTGCTGTGAATTATTCAGTCACTAAAATGTATTATTTAGTATTTACAATGAATTGCTCGGTAACTACTATGAATTATTCAGTAACTACTGTGAATTATTCTGTTACGCCTATGAATGATCTAACAACTATGATAAATTATTAATTAACATTATAACTGATTAACTGCTATAATTCTGGTACAACTGTGAATGATTCAATAACTAATACTTAATTCTGTGTTTACTATTCATTATTCATAAATTACTACACATTATTAATGAACTACAAGAAATTATGATTTATTTAGTATCTACCAGAAATTACTTTATAATTCTGTTATGACAAGGAAATATTCAGTTACAACAATTCATTATTTAATAATTAATGAAAGAAACCATTATTGCATTGGAAAATTAATTAACTGCTATTATTCTGGGACTGTGTATTATTCAATAACTATGAAACATTATTCATTACCTTTGACAAATTATAAATGATCTAGAATGGATTATTCAGAAGCTACTATCAATTATTTCAGTTTTTACATCAGTTTTAATTACTATGCATTTTGCATTACTGTATATACATGATTAATTGATGACTGAATTAGTCAGTAACTATTCAGTATTCAGTTGCAACAATTAATTAATAATTCATAAATGAACATTATTGCTTCAGAACATTCACATTTTTTGGGACAACTATGGATTATTCAGTGACTATGAAACTGAATTATTCAGCAGCTACTATCCATATTGTTTGCTTCAGTTCTAACTACTATGCATTTTGCATTACTATATATACATAATTCATTCATGACTATCAATTATTATGACTATCAATTACTCTGAAACTACTAAGTATCCATCAACTAATATGAATTATTCATGAACTATAACAAACTACTGAGGAACTACAATGGGTTTTTCAGAAACTACTATAAAACTAATCTTAAAATCATGCAGATCTGAGTGTGAGGAATCATGTGGACTTGCAGTCTAGGGGGGGTTTAATTTTAGGAAAGGAAAGCAGCACAAGTTTTAGGTGGCATTGCAGTATAACATTAACATGTCAAAAACAACTGGAATGAACCAGACCCCAGTCCTCTGCACATTATACAGTCCAGTCAAGGTGCTTTTGTTTGACAGTGTGGACTTCACTGCATTTACCCTGAGCTGGCCTCTCATTTCCCCAAACCATTTTGATTTATGATGCTCAAGACATATATTACCTTGGAAAGGCTGACATTTATTTTTTTCTGGAAATAGCATATTTATGGCAGTCTTTCCATTCTCAGTGCCCACTCAATAAACTAAAAGTTTGTTAATGAAACCCTTTTTATTTGGTCGGGGACCTCCACAGCATTCAAGATATTGTTGTAAAATGTTTCAGTGTCAATCTTTCCACCACTAAGAGCCTAAATACCTCTGCAATATAGAAACACACTGGTGAGAAATTAAAGAAATAACTGAGAAGTGCATTAGTAATATTTTGGGCCACTATGAGTCCTCAGAATGGCATCAGTGTACTGTGGTATATATTTTAGACTCACTTGAGTTACACTGACAACATGGAAACTGTGGCTTAAAGGAGAACATTGTCTAGATGATGCTGATTACCCACTCTACAGTGTAGTGGCAGAACTGAGAGGTGCTTTTAGCCACAGACTCACCAGCATAAAGTGCTCAGACTCTGTAACGCCTCCTTCTGTCACACATAAACACAATAATCTGTGCAATAACCTAATGCTACTTTATTACTATGCAATTTCTTATTGGGTTTAAATCATTATCATTATGTGTATTATTATCTTAGTATTATGAGATAATATGCATGTGCAATATCATGCAATTTTCCTTATTGGGTGCTAAAACATTATCATTATATACGATGTCTTATTATGTGCAATAGTATTACCATGTGCAATATTGTGCAGTTTTCATAAAGTGTCCTAAATCATATCATTATGTGCAATATCTTATTATGTACAATAGACTTAGCAAGTGAAACATCACTTCTTATATCAATATACTACTGATTTCTATTACATGCAATAACATTCTCCTAACCACTCTTTGTGTTATTAGTAATTCACTTAACTGTAAGTTACTTATCTATAGTCTTTATACCCAGCAAGTATAAATAGCATAGTGGATTTCATGTTGAGTATTTATTGGACTGATTTAGTCTTTTTATTTAGTCTTGTCTCTGTGCCTCTTCGTGTTTATGCAGTTGTAACATAAGCAATTTCCTTCGGGATCAGTAAAGTTTTCTCTTTCTGATTCTACTAGAGGAATGGAAAACCATTCTTCCAAAAGATATTTTCTCAGTTGGTGTTTTGATGATGGTGTTGGAGAGAGCTGTCAGACACGAGACCAAATTCTCTAATAGGTGTTCAACTGGGTTGAGATCTGATGACCGTGAAGGTTAAAGCATTTGATTTATATCACTTTCATACTCATGAAACCATTCAGTGACCCCTCGTGCCCTTTGGATGGAGTTATTGTTAGCCTGGAAAAGACCACTCCCGTCAGGACAGAAATGTTTCATCATAGGATAAAGAGTCAAATTAACTTTATATTGATTTGTAACGACCCCTCCAAGGGAAAAAGTGAACCCAGACCATACCAGCAAAATGTCTCACACAGCATAACAGAGCTACTAGACCGTCTTACAGTAGGATCAAGCATTCAAGCATGTGTTGTCCTTCAGGTACAAGCCACATGTATTCAACCATTTGTGGAGAATGTGGTGGATAACTCAACTGGCCATATCACTGTTTTCCATTACTCTGCAGACCAGAATGTGTGATTTTCACACCGCAGATCTCTCAAACGATCATTTGACTCTGTAAAGAGGTTTTTTTGCATTTATTGTCTGCTATAATATGTCTGGTTGTTTTTGCTGACACATCCTACACTGACACAACAGCTGCTCTTTTCAATCACGCATTAACACAGTTTTTTATTACTTTTTTGAAAATTCTGTGGTTTTCACCTCACTCTATCAGGGACACTTGCTGGAATACGTCAACACTCTACGTCTTGGCTTGTCCCCCATGCTCTGGACTCTGAGGTTCAACTTGTATACATACATACATACATATATATTCTCATATATATAAAGAACGTCCATATATATAGAAAGAACTAGCCAGCTGGGCAGTCTTTGTGGCTGGAGCTCCAATAATGAACGTCTACTTTGAAGCATCCTAGATCTTTTCCTCTTGATCCAAAATCAAGGTCAACAGAGCCTGCTCAGTAATTTTACACATACCAAGAAAAAACATTTTTTACTTTTTTGCCATGTTCTTGTGATTTCCTTCATCTAGAATATTTTTGTCGCATTTGTTTAATTGGTTTGTCTTTGACTACTTTTATGATCTGTGTGAAAATCTGATTATGGTTTAGATCATATTTATGCAGAAAGATTCTAAAGATTGTAAAATTCTAAAGGTTTCGCCAACTTTCATGCACCGTTGAATGCTCTGCTATAGTACTATATCCTCTGTCTGTTTATAATGAGCCCATGTGAAAAGCAAGACACAAATTTTGAGTGGGAGTTTTTGTGATTGAAGTGTCTGTTCTGATAAGTAGCCACTTGAGAGGAATGGTGATGCTCTCCACTGCATTCACATTCAGAACAAGACCCATCATCAGCCCTTCCATAAGACACTCAGAGCAGTCACATCAGAAGCTGTCATGGACTCTTTACTAAAGAAATCTATTACTCCTTTCAGCCGTGTGCTGCACAAATGGAAATGGCCCCATTCCCAGGAACACAGAGCTGTTCCAGTCCAGAAGCTGAATATCTGTTTGTCTCAAAATAATGGACGAAAGGTCACTCTGACCATAACTACAGACTGTAAGGCATCCAACCATCCAGTGTTCTGTCTGGACAGTTAATTTTTGTGTTAATTCTGTTTGAGAATAATATGGGTCCTGAGGGAGAACTCATCCACCAGCTCTCTAGAAAAGCACTACTAAAGCAATAACAGTGAGTTACATTTATCTGACATGAGATTGAGCATCAGCGTTCACAACAATGGGAACTTTGCTTAATTGCAAACATTTCATCACACACTGCCTATAAATTGCCTGAACAGATTTCACAGTTACAAGTACACCCACTTTCCATACACCGCATACTCTGTAAGAAAAATTAAACACATTTCATGTTCTTTTGCAGTCACTTGCAAAATAAGAGCCAAGGTTGGAGAAACACTTAATATAAGTCACAGTAACTATAGGATTAGCTGTTTTTTGTAATAGTACTTGGTTTAAGACTACATGATACAGACAGCTTTTCTTAAAATGACATCGCTACATCATTAAAGCCAGGTTTTGTTGGGAGTTTATGGCATATTAAAATATGGCACAGTTTCAATGTAGCAAATATGAATGCTTATGAATGTATTGGACAACAGGATTTTATAGTATCATTGTAGGTCCTTCCCAGATGCCAGGCTTCATTGGGAGCCTATTCTCCACTGGCACAAGGAACTGTGCCATACTTGGAACAAATAGTTTCCCATTACAAATAAAACAACCCGTGCTACTCAATGGGCTACCCAATAGCAGGGCCAAAAGTGTCCCAAACTGACTGCGTCACTGCTTTCTGATTGGTCAAAATGTTGTCATCAAACATGGGAAGAGGCCTTTTTTTTTTTTTTACTGTCTGCGCAAAAAACAACAATGGAGATACAAACTAACAACTGGGAAGTCGACATAGTACAAGCACTACTGTCTGCTTGGGCTGAAGATAAATTCATCTTTAATGCTGTAAGAAATATGAAGGCGTACCAGGGTATCACCAACAAATTAGCTGGGTTAGGTTTTTATCACATGTCAAAAAAATTCTGAGAAAAACATTAAAAACTTAAACATGACTATAAATAATGAAAGACCACAATAACAAAAGCAGCTCTGTCAGAATAAAACTTTCCGCTGGTTCGACTCCATGGACACAACTAGCCAAAAACTGTTTAGAGAGAATTATGTGGCAGAAACACAGTAACCAGGCTGAAATACACTGGAAAAATCAAAGCATGCTGCAAGTTCCAGGCCATTGCAGTACAGTTTAAATACAGCATGGTTTCTGTATGACTCAGGAAAAGTGCCTTATGAGGCTATCCGGGGAGCTTTCTGCATTTGAAAAAACCCTCAATGTTTATAGGTCTGCTGGCTTTTATTGAAGTCATTTGTTTGTTCCACCTGGAGGCTTGGCTTCTACATGTGATGGCTAGTGAAGCTCGAAAATGAACTGAACCATTACAGGCCTTGTAACTACATGACTGACATGATCTCAGTAATGATAAATCTTGCAAGTGTTTTTTTCAGCTGTAGCTGCTTTTTGAAACAGCAGGGGAGTTCATGTTGTCAAGAAGATTAGCTGGGAAAATACACTTTAAAAAAGTTTGGAATCAATTATTTCAATAAATAAAAAATTCTTTGGTTACAGATAAGTGCATAATATTCCAGTCCTGTGGGTCTTCACATGTTTTAAATTTAGCAGGAATCTGAGAATATGAAAAAAAAAGGCTATTGTGTCCAGAAAGATGAACAAAACTGATATCACATCGCGATTAAACATTTTCAAAATATCTCATGGCAGATCACTAGTCAGTAAATTGTTCTAAAAAGGTAATTATATTAAATTGTTTTACATTTCTGGCATAATTATATTCCTAAAATACTGTTGTGGTGTTCTCGAAAATATTTAAACATTAAATCATCAAAAAGTGTCTAGTTTATTATTGAATGTAAAATAATACTGATTTATTTTGACTAGTGATTCTACAGTATAGAACAGTACTTGGTAAATTATTGGCATCAGTGCAGCCCCTGTGTCAGAAAGCTTCAATGCCCATTAACGAGTGTGAATTATTGTGAATTGGTCTGGTTTAGTCTGAAAAGGTTAAGCAATTAAATGTTTTCCTTTGAATTAAACATGAATAAAATGCTTTACATTAACACAATTATGGCCAAAAACTAAGTAAGACAAAACTGTGCTGAGAAATTGTCAGGGCTGATGCCCTTCTTCAGGCAAAATAGGCAGGCACACATCCCAAGGAAAATCGAAGTGCTGCAGCTTAATTTTAAATGAATGCAAAAACAAAAACTGACACAAGGGTGAGACATTGAACTTTAGTTTTAAACAAAAGGAGGCAGGGGAAAACCAAACTATAATGAGGGTTGATCCACACCCGTACACAAAACACAAACCCCTTAAATAGTACAACAAAATCCCAACCACCAATAACTGAACACAAAAAACTAACACCCAGCTGTGACTCATAACAAACAAAAACCAACAACTCTTCACAATAAAAGTCCCCAAAC
Organism: Bryconaethiops microstoma; assembly: GCA_037577275.1. Lineage (NCBI taxonomy): Eukaryota > Metazoa > Chordata > Actinopteri > Characiformes > Alestidae > Bryconaethiops > Bryconaethiops microstoma. The sequence continues at coordinate 7,486 of JBBJLS010065229.1, forward strand.
TACAACTCAAAACACAACACCAGAAAAGGACGGTCTCTAGTGGCCGTTCACCATCACTGACCCCAGACCTGACAGAAATCAGATTTGTAGAAATGATATGTATAATTAAATGTCTTGTTTCTTCAGTGTAAGTCAGTTTCAGTTTTTTCAGAATAGATGTTTTAATATATCCTGTTTATAAACTTTATTAATTATAAACTTTATTAACTTTATTAACTAAAACTACAATTTGTTTATCTATGTTTGAGTTAAATAGCACATTAATTTACTCTGATTGATGATTTGTAGCAATACTAAGACGGACTGTTAAAGTATAAAGCAGTTTATTAATTGAAATAATCACAGAGGTGCTGTCCATGGTGCTGAAATAATCCATCCTCTTTCTTCTAGTATTAAATCACGACGAGCATATTTTAAATTCCTAGAAATGGTTGTATATAAGTGTGACTTATCTCTGTGAGCATCTTATGCCCTCCCTTTCATCCCCTCTCTCTCTTCACTCTTTCTTTCTTTTCAGTCTGCTCTGATGTTGCCATGCCGACTGTGCTAGTCAGCCTGCACCTTTCCAAATGAACTCAGTGCCAAATTCTCATTCAGTTCAGAGCATATCTGGGAAAAACTAAACACAGATCTGAAATCAGCATGATAAACACTACAAAACGCACATGAACTTATCTCTGATGATTTTGACCTGTTGGCCTGTGTTACATTACACACCTGGGCAAGTACTTTACTACATTTTTGACCTAATAATATAAAGGTAATATTTATGCATTTTGTGCATTTTTGAGTGGGAAATGGTTACATAACCACAAGTTCCATATAGCAATCATGGGATCAAACACTGTAAACTCAAAGTAATGCAGCACTTTAGAAGTAATATTCAAAGAATGACCTACTATTGAGCATTAATTAAACGCATTACCATTAGAACTGTGGTGTCACCATTATTATTATTTGACTTTGATTGACCTGACTTCCAGTACAGCGTGAATCAATTAAGCATTTATAGTAATGTCCCACCATTAACCTAACAAGACACGCGTAATTATTGTGGCACAATCCATTTTATCTTAATCAGCGCTAGATGGGCTATGGCTGCCTTTGGAAGTCACCACAGGAACCGTAATCCAGTAGGGGCCATTGTTAATTAGCTGGTGTAGAAAAGTGCAGTTTTTTTGCTGAGTAATGTGTCCCATTTACATTAGAAGCATTCCTGCTTGCCAAGCCCATTTAGCAGGTCAGCTAGGCAGCTAATGGCTTGAAAACATGGAAATAAAAGATCTGCTGGAGACTCATGTGAAGACAAACTGGACAAACCTGAATGTGGCCCGCCCACCACAGATCAGCATGGCGATTCAGTAAATGAGTGGAGTTTCAAAACAGACGGGTGACCAAATAGGGGGAAAAAAATAAAAAGCTCTCTATGAATTAATGGGTTTTACAGATTTTTGCAAACACGCTACATAAAAGCCTGTGAACCAAACTGCCTCGTGCCACATTCGTGTTCTGGCGTTTGTCTCAGACGCTTATTGCAGTGGCTAGGCCTGCGGTGAGCGATTTACCACAACATTGCCTTTCAACACCAAGCGGCAGAGCAAGCTGGCAAGTAACAAACCGAAAGAAGAAGTTAACTGAATAGAATTAGCTGTCTGTTTTAAACACTACTGGCTCAGGAAGGGAAAGTTTTTGGCAGAGTCATCAAAGTCTGTCTTTACTTAGTGTAACTTCTTTAGCTGCTTAAATCCCCCATGAAGTGCATTGCATAGTGTAAGTTTAACATTTTGCCCCTGCTTTGTCTTGTTGTGTGCCTCTGTCATTTGTCTACATTTGCTATCATTATCATTATGTGCATTATTATCTTATTATTAAGTGCAATAGACTTAGCATGTGCAATATCGTGCAATTTTCTTATCCAGTAAAACATTATCATTATGTGCAATGTCTTGTTTTGTGCAATAGCTTAATGTGCTAAGTATCACTACTTATGTCAATATTACTTATATACTACTAATCTCTGTCACGTACAATAATATACTGTTAACCACTATTTGTGTTACTAGTAATTCACTTAACTGTAAGTTACTTAGAATGTTTATATATTTATACTCCAACATTTGTATATATAGCGTAGTGTTCAATATTTCATATCATGTATTTTCTGCGGAGTTTTTATTGGACGTATTTAGACTTTACATGCAATTGTGTGCAATATTATTGTCTCTCTATTATGACCAGTAGTCTACCATGTGTAATATTGTGCAATGTTCTTATCAGGTGCTAAAACATTATCATTATGTGCATTAGCTTTACCATGTGCAGTATCATGTGAAGTTTTGTTAAATAATTTCATTATGTGCAACATCTTATTGTCATTATGTGAAAGTGACCATTTTGTCATGAATGAACACACCACAGTGTGAACAGCACGAAATTCTTCCTCCGCATTTAACCCATTCACCAAGTGAAGCAGCGGGCAGCCAAGAACACAGCGCCCAGGGAGGTGTGTATGGGGACGGTACCTCGCTCAGGGTACGTCAGAGGTGCTTAGCAGTCTTGAGAGACAAACCCACAACTTCCTGATGGCAGGGCAAACGCCCTAACCACTAGGCTATCAACTGCCCCATTAGGCTACCAACTGCCCTACTAGGCTACCAACTGCAATAGACTTGTGAAATATCACTACATATGTCAATATTACTTATAAAGGTCCATAATATGAAGTTTTGTTCATACTATGAACCTTTATTATGTGCAATAACATACTCCTAACCTCCACTTGTGTTATTAGTAATTCACTTAACAGTGATATACTATATATAACTTATATAGTGCTAATACAACAGCATTTGTGTATATAGCACAGTGTATTTCATACTGAGTATTTTCTGCAGAGTTTTTATTGGATTTATTTAGACTTGATATTTTATATTGTTCTAGTCTCTGTGTCTTTGTGTGTCTGTGCAGTCGCAACACAAGCAATTTCCTCCGGGATCAAAAAGTTTTCTTTTTCTGATTCTACGCACTTTCTGTCCATGTGCCACTTATTATTGTTATCATCTCTTGCCCTGGCTTAGTGCTGCCTCCTCCACAGTGTGTGCACTTGTGTCCTATCTGTATAGGCCCCTCCTCTCCCTGGTGGTCCTGGTCTTGTCTTAAGTGCTTTTGTTTTTCACTTTCAGTCTTTGGTCCCTCATCACTTTACCTACATTGCATATCCCATATTATCCTGTTTTACTCCTCTTGTGAGCATTGTGCAGTTCTTGTGGGTTCCTCATGATTATTTTCATGTTAATTCCTTATTTTATTTTAGTCGTTTGTTTAATTAAGTCATTCCACTCATGAATACTTCCTGACTCCAACACTCATAACAGTAAAACCTAATGCAGTTCACATGAAACCCGTTAGAAATGTAGTTGCCAGAGCTTCAAACATTTCAATGTCATAAAACAGGCAATAAAAAGCATCTTTAGTATATGCATCAACGTAGCAACCATTTCCAATTATAATCAAGAAAAATAAGTATAAAAAAATTGACGCATCTTAGGCAAGAAAATAAAAGAGAGGATGGTCTCCTCAATGATGTTATGCCTGATTCATTAGCAGTTCTTTTACGAAGAAGCTGCACTGCTGTAACATTTGTAACAGTGATTACATCAAAAGCAGTTACACATTTTTTTTGCATGAATGGTTAAAGTGCAAGTACATAGCTATTAGAGACACTACAATAGATTATAACATGGGACCAAGCTATGCTCTAAAGAACAACCACTGAAAGGTTCTTTAGAGTCAACAAATGGCATCATGCAAAACCCTTAAGGTTAATATGACAGCTGTTGGAGCAGCAGCTTTTACTAATGTTTGTTCTTCCTTGTTATCCTGTTAGCATGAGTTATGTCACTATGCAGCTACTGATGTTGCCAAATAGTGTAAAAGACAAACGTGAAACAAGTTTGATAAATTTGTACTTGATTTGTGTGAACTGTCAAATGACACAAAAACGATGTTCAGTGTAACCTGCACTAAGATGTTATTGCCAAACCAATTATGAGGTTAATTTAATGCTTTTGGCTGTAATCTAGTAATAAATGCCTGCATATGTTTCTGGCTTTAATGTTTATCAACACTAGTTTTGTTCATTTTCTCGTTGCTGGTCATAATGATTGTATTTCATCATGGTCATCTTTGTTCTAATTACTTTCACTTTGTGGAAGATTAATAAATCTAATTGCACCAAGTCACAAAAGTCTTCGCCTCACAGTCAAGGCACCCTTGGCTCTCGTTATAGAAGGGAAATTAACATTTCATGAATGGTGGGGATAATAGGCAAGCTGGTGAGATGGCACAGATACTTTGTACTGCATGAGACTTGATTCACTCTCGATTACCTCCTCTCTCACCATGCCAGCCTAATTGGATATAATGAGCTTTTAAGAGAAACTCACCCTTTTTCAGGAGAGGTGCCTGTAGCTTTTAATTTCACTTAGAATTTTTCATATTATACCACTGTGCGCAGCTTTGAAGCGTAACTCCGTGTCTGAAATCCAAGCCAACTTCAGGGTACATTTGAGCTCTCTGTGGATTTGTGTTCAAAACCGATAATGCCTTGTTTCCAGCAGATGCCTTTTGCTGACTAGGCACAAACAAGCAGACGTCAATGGTGGAAGAAGAAGGGAGGGGGCTGCCTGCTTTGTAGTTCTCCAGCCGCTGCATGAAGCTGACCACAGAGGAGCAGAGCGTCTGTAGTTTTCTAAAAACTCTCCAAGAACTCAGGCTAAGCCTACGGAACACATGGACTGTGTGATTCTGCTGAAGCCTTAACTGTAGGTGTATTCAACTGATTATAAACTTAAGGCTAATCTTAATTATCTACACAAATGGTTTACTGAGCTACATCACAGTAGAACTACTTCTGTTTCCCTAAAGAAAAAGAGATTTGAAATGGTGGAGACATATTAAGGCTTAAAATAACAGCTTCACATAAAGGTTCCTCCTAAAAACTTTTACAACATGTGGAGTATCTCTAAACTTTACACTCATACATTTCAGTTACAAAAATGGTTCTCTTCAGAACCATCCACTGAAAGGTATCCCAGGAACCTCTTTAAATCCATACTCACACATCTTATTTGCAAAAATGCTTGTTTTAAGATAAAAGTGGTTCATCTACACCAGGGGTCCAACTAAAATTTAAATTTTCCAGAAGCAAAGGTCCAGAGGATCATAATGTTTAACTATTTAGTGTGATATATATA
>JBBJLS010065240.1:0-12740 GCA_037577275.1 Bryconaethiops microstoma
CAGCCGTACGCAGCCGAAAAGTGCAAGACCTGAAAAGCAGCTTTTGTGCATCGTTTTGAAATGCCACTCCAAATTGCTGTTCTTCAGTAAAGCCACTCTCACATTGCATATAAGACATATGGACTTCGAATTTGAGTAAACAAAAAAAATAATCCTCTACCCACTGAATGAAATGAATGAAAATGATACATTTTTGATCTTTTGGCTTCTGACATGTTTGCTTGTTAAATGTGCACAATTAGTTGCACACTGAAAAATGGGCGCACATGTGCACAGATGCTTGCGATGCACTTCATAATCGATTGGGAATTACTCCTGGTTGCTACCCTGTCTTCTTTCTAATGTTACTTTGGGTTCCCAAACTATTTAAAGGTATATAGAGTAATGTACAACACAGCATGCAACACAATTACATTCAAATAATATTTTGAACCAACACATGAATAGGCAACAAATAATTAAGGTTTAAAATAACTGAACTCTATTCAACATAAACAGACACATTTTAGAATGAATAAAATCCAGTGAAATCAAAATCTCATGGAGGAAGCCTGTTCAGGGCTCAGATGCATTGTAGCATTAAAATGGCTGCTTGAAGCTATGGAGTTTTTCAAATTGAAGCTATGGAGTTTTTCCATCTGACTGATTGAGGAACAATACAAGGTAGCAAATACAAATTTGTTATCAGTCTTAAAGACAGTAACAGGCGCAGGTTGTTAAAATATAAGGGATAAAGAGAAGCTGAAAATTATGACGTAAAACTGAATTATAAAACCACAGAAGAGTTATAAATTCACTTAAACGAAAATAAAATGCCAAGATATGGGTCCATTAAGTATATCTAACTGAATATGAACTAGTCACTCTGCATACAGTGGAGTCTGTGTTTGACAAATCCAGACCAATCCAGAACAAAACATCAGATAAGAGAAAGTTGGAGTGTATAATTTATCTGCTGTTTTCAACACACAGTGGGCTGAGGAAACATGCATGCATAACATAAGGTGGTAAATCTAATAAAAGCCTCTTTTTCAGGCCAACAGAGAACTGAGACAGGGTTATGAGTGAGGAGAAAGGTCTACTCCATCAGTGTTCATGCGTTCGCTGAAGCTTAGCACTTACTAGTTGCACTTACAGAAATTAGGGTTAAACAATAATGGTTAGGACAGTAATTATTTATTCACCACAGTGCTCAAACCTCCATGATGGCAAGAAACAACATGCACAGGAAGGAGATTTCTTTCAACAACTCCAGGTTTTCTGCTGGATTTAGGTCAGGAAACTGGAATGGTCACGGCAAAAGGTTTGTTTTTTGCTCATTTAACAATTTTTGAGTTGACTCCAATTAATTATTAAAGAACCAACTGTGACCAAGTTTTAGCTTCTTGGCAGAGTGTGGTGGATCGAGTTCATGGGGCCCCCCTTGCGGCAGAAACCTCTATAACGCATCTTATCATCATTCCAACTCTTCAGTAAGGCGCCACCTGCTACCCATGTTATGGCTTCTTTCTGGTTGACCACATGGAGACAACCCTGAAACATCCACTATATTCTCAAACAGAAAGATAATCTCAAGATAAACAGAACTGAAAAACATAGGGTGTGCAGAAAATAATAACCCATAAAATCATGTGCCTTTTTTGCCCTAATGGTTCAGAGCTGGTTACACAACCTATTCATTTAGTAAATGAAATCACACTAATATGATATGAAAGAAAGAATCATCAACTGAATATACTGATTTTCTCTTACACAGAGGCAGCCAGATTTTGTTTTAAATTTCCTTGTCCGTCTTGGAATATATAATGAAATGTCCACATGTCTTCCAACATGTTTAATGCTTGGTATGTTTTTCTCTGTAACCAACTTTATTTCTAAGCCAAACTCACCATAGGCATTTGAAGTCAACAATTTATTTATTTTTTTTGCTTGACCACACCACCTGTACCAGTTAATGTTCCAGTGGCACCTAGCAAGCTCCAAGTGCTTTTGCTTGTGGAGAAAAGACAAAAAGAGTCAACATTTGCCTTATTGCTGATGCTATACCAAATGTATACATACTAATTTTAATTTTGGGGGGTAAAAAAATACCCCATTTACCTGCAGCCATTTGCCTTATTAACCCCTTTTATACCAAAGGCTGACCTGAGCTGGACACCACCAAGCACAAACAAGACTGCCCCAAAACAACCTGGAGGCAAACTGCAAAGAAGAACATGTTTCTAAAGACAGGTCTAGATGTAGCCACATCCTTGGGAAGGTTTTTTCTAGGTGACATTGCTGTGAGGATTTGATTGCATTTAGTCATAAAGGCATTAGTAAGCTCAGGTACTGATGTTTGATGATTAATTTTGGATCACAAATTCCACTCTGACACGTTCTCCAGAGCTTTCCATTCTATTAGCAGTGCTTTTTTATGAGGATTACACATATGTGAAATTGAAAACGTGTAAGCAATGGGTGTGCCTTAAAGTATCTGTACTAACTAATAAGAAGTGTTTCATTAGTTAGTACAGTGTCTGAACATATAGTAAATATAGTCAGTATCTCATGTATAACACATCCCCAGTGTTAACATTGTATTAATAATTGATGGTGAAAAATATTTTGTTGCTATATGATGTTTATTGGAGCACATGTTTATTCGGCATTCTGAATGATTGTGATAACGGAGAAATCACTGTGAAATTGAACGGAAATCAAGCAGCCCACCTGCCCCAAAGCTGTTGCTTTCATCTCGTCAAATTTTAAAAGCCATCAGTGTCCCACTGGAAAGTCAGATTTAAATTCAGGTCATCTACGTACACAAGGGGGATTCAGTATAGTAGATGGCTGCCATAACTTAAATACTTACCTTGCCTGGATAGAGTTCAAGACCAGGGTCATTGCCTTTATTTTGACCCTCACTAATATATTACAGCACAAGAGAGAGCAAATATGTGGTCCTGAGGATCAGTTTTAAGATCACTGATCCACAGACTTTCTATTGGCTGCATTAGATTTCTTTCTTTCTGTTTATTCCATTGTACAGGATAATTTTTTTAGCCTTGTGAGAAGCATCATTCTGCATGACTGATGAGCAAACACTGGAATCAAATGAACAGCTGAGCATATGGAGCTGATTAAGAGAACATCAGTGTTTTTGACACCAGTCTCACACATTCTAAACAATTGCATACACTGTATACTGTCGGGCAGCAGTGAGCAATATACCAGAGGAAATTCTTTCTAAGCTAGGACTTTTCTTCCAGTATGCCAGAAATAAGCCCAGATAATATTTCCGGTATGCCAGAAATAAACCCAGGTACAATCAATGCAAACCACGGCTTCCTACCGCTGAAACACTAAGGGGATGGTTTGCTGTCTATTACCAAACCATTTATGGTTATGGACAGCTGAAAAGTGGTGGAGTGTGAAGCAAGCCACTCTCACCTGAAAACGGGTGGAAAGCGCACATGGCCATACTCGACCACAAAAATAAAATTGTTTAAAGATCAATACTGTGTCCCTAATCCACCAGTCAAAAGTCTGAATACTCAGGCAGAGGATAGAAAACCAGCTTCAGCAAAACAATGTTAGCTGAGTCTGGAGAGGCTTTAGAACCATCTCAGGCCACAAAAAACAGAAGTCTCCGGTGGGAGATGTGAGGTAGGCAAGTGAACTGAACCACTTTTTCAACAGGTTTGATTCATCATCATCTGCTCCTGCCTCTCCACCTATACTACCCTCTCTGATACAGCCTCCAAGACAGCATCCCCACAGTCAAGCATGGAGATGGAAACATTATGCTTGGGGATGTTTTTCTTCTAAGGGTACAGGATGACTTCACCACATTAAGTGGCCAGTTGATGGGGCCATGTAATGTAAAATCCTGAGTGAGGACCTCCTTTCCTCAGCCAGAACACTGAAGATGGGTTGTGGATGGGTCTTCCAGCATGACAATGACCCAAAACATACTGCCAAGGTAGCAAAGAAGTGACTAAAGAAGGAGCACATTAAGGTCCTGGAGTGGCCTAGCCAGTCTCCAGACCTCAATCCTATACAAAATCTGTGGCGGAGCAGAAGCTTCGAGTTGCCAAGCAGCAGCCAAGAAACCTAAAGGATTTAGAGGGTTTCTGTAAAGAGGAGTGGGCCAAAATCCCTCCTGAGATGTGTGAAAACCTGGTGATCGACTACAAGAAACGTCTTACTGCTGTGCTTGCCAACAATGGTTTCTCCACCCAATACAAAATCTTGTTTTGCTTGGGTATCAAATACCTATTTCACTCAGTCCAAATCAATTAATAACTTTCATGTAATATGTTTTTTCTTGATTTTTGGATGATATTCTGTCTCTCTCCATAAAAATGAAACTACCTTATAAATTAGAAAAAATGTTCATGTTTTTGTAAGTCAGCAAACTTACAAATTCAGCAGGGGATCAAATAATTATTTCCCATACTGTATGTAAGTATGATTTCAACTCAAATACATTAGAAAGTAATAGTAACTTGAAATCCTCTCAGGTTTACTTTTGTTAGTTAACCTTTAGCCTACAGTGAAGTGAAGCTTCACAAGCTAGCAAGAACACAAAGACGGATCAAACATTAGTTTGGCAGTTTATAATTTGTTTTTACTCTGGTATCCTCTGTCTATTATATATTTGTTATTTTATTATTTTATTGAGTTAATCAGATTGATTAAACATGTCAGATCTGCATTGGTATATCAGATCTTGTTATGTGCAGTAGAACGTGTTATGTTTCTTCTTGTTGCATTCTCTCCATCTCTCGCTCTCTTCCACATCTCCCTCTCTTTTGCACCCTGTCCCCTCTCCAGTATGATTTGCCAGATTGTGGAAAGTTGATTGGCTGATCGCAGAGGAAGTACTTTACTGGTGGATTGTGTTTGGGTTGCCCGCCTCTGACTTGGTGTCATGCCTCATTGGTCGATCCCTTGCCAGTTGGTTTAGTTTTGTATATAGGACTTTTTTTATGAAAAGAGTGTGTTTCTGTCTAGCGTCACATTTTGTCAGCTGTTTGGTGTTTTCAGTTGAGTAATTGTCTTAGATGATTGGTTTCTGTCTCCGTCTGTTATGTATTTAAGTTCCAAGAGTTTTGTATTCATTTGTCAGTCAACCATCACAATCACTCATGGATACCCTCACTCTAACCGTTCCTCGTGTGTCTCCTCTTTAAGTGTGGTTTGTGTTTTGTATGTTGGAGTTTGTGTTTTAAAATAAAAATCCATCAAATGGAACATGCGTCTGCGCCTCACCTCACCACCCCAAACACCCCCTAGAAGTGATAGATTGACCTACCCCCTAGAGGCACAGCAGGTTACTGCCACGAACTCCCAGGCTCAGAGTCTGAAGAAGATGGCTGCTTCCACCAAGGGAACCCGGAGCCAGTGATAAGGGCTCTGCCCTGACCAGATCCAAGCCTGGCCCCTCCAAACCTGCGCTGCGGGAGCAAGCTCCTAAGCTCACGTCAAGCACTCGAGGGAAGTTCACCCTGGTGCTTCTTCGGCCCCAGCGTTGGTCCCATGGCAGGTTCCCTCGCAAAAGGAAGCATGCATCAAGCAGGTCAAGGATGTGCCAACGACAGCGCCTCCGCAAAAGGGATGCGGGCTCCTGGGCCTGCAGCAGGCACACTGCCCTCCGTGCCGGCATCGAGGGACGTCTTCCTGCAATGAGGAGAAAGGCTCCCAGGTCCATCCAGAGCGCATGGACGCCAGCCCGGAGCATGCAGGTTCCTATGCCCGTGGTGAGCGCTTTGGCTCTCAGGCCATTTTTGAGGGATGTGTTCCATAGTGGCAGAGATGCTGGTGCCAAAACCAGCTCCACGGGGGCATAGAGGATCCTTGTGGGTCCCCAAGGGGTCCCCTGAGGGACATAGAGGGAATCCCCTGAGGGGGATTAATTCCGGAGCTCAACCCAGATGGACATGGAGGGGTTCCCCAAGGGAGGGTTCCTCTCCAGAAGGCACGAGGGGACATATGGATGGGGACTTTTTTTTTTTTGCCGCTGTCTGCCTGTCCTCTGCCCCTTTCTTTTGTGTGGGCCGTGAGACCCTTTTGTGGTGCTCCGGAGTTGCGCCTTTTTTTGGTGGGGGTACTGTCACATCCTTTGTCAGTTGGTTTAGTTTTGTATATATGACTTTTATTATGAAAAGGGTGTGTTTGTGTCTAGCATCACATTTTGTCAGCTGTTTGGTTTTTAATTTCTGTCCCTATCTTTTATGTATTTAAGTTCCAAGAGTTTTGTATTCAGTTGTTGGTCAACCATCACAATCCCTCATGGATACCCTCACTCTACCCATTCCTTATGTGTCTTTTGTTTAAGTATGCTTTGTGTTTTGGCCCTCATGCCTCTTCTTCCAGTGCCCCCAACGAGTAGCAGCCTGTTACAGCAGCTCTGGTCATTTCTGAGCTTTTTTCTTATGTTCCTTTTTTTTATTCTCGTAACTTTTTAACTCAAGTCTTAGTCATTTAGATCTGACACCATGCACTACCATTTCGTGCTAGTTCTGACCAGTTTTGTCTGGTATTTTTTACTTTTTCACCTCTGTGTGGAGACCTGGCATGCGGCTCCTTTCTTTACACTCGAGATCATCTGTTAGTGCTGCGCCCCACAGTGGTGCTGCCGGCGGACAGACCCAACATCCCCAGCGAGCTGAGGAGGAAGAGACGGGGGTGTCGAGCCGGGAGGGAGCATTGTCGCCTGAGAAGGAGACACTACAGACCATCTCTTTCTTCTGTAATCATGGGAAATGTAAGATTTCTCCTTAACAAGATGGACAAGTTAACGGCGCTAACCCAGTTCCAGCTGGAGTTCAGGCAGTGTAGCATCATGATGCTAACGGAGACCTGGCTAACACCACAAACTCCAGACACAAGCGTGGTGCTGCCCGGATTCCAGCTGCTGCGGGTGGACAGGACGAGGGAGAGCGGTAAGAGGAAAGGAGGGGAACTGGGAGTGTTTGTGAACAACAGATGGTGTAACCCTGGGCACATCACTGTGAAAGAACAACTTTGTAGCAGAGACATTGAGCTGTTAGCCATACTACCTGCCCAGGGAATTCTCACATGTTATCGCAATAATGGCGTATGTCTCCCCTCTGACAACGCGGAGGCAATCTGTGACTCTCTCAACTCTGTAGTCAGCAAACTTAAATGTGATTTCCACAAGCCCTATTTTTAATATCAGGGGACTATAATCATGCATCACTGGACTCCACACTGCCCACTTTCACCCAGTATGTGACATGCCCCACTAGAGACAATAAAACACTGGACATACTGTATGCAAACACTAAAGAGGCAAACAATTCATCACCTCTCCCTCCCCTGGGAAAATCAGATCATAACCTGGTGCATATTGTCCCTCTGTATGAGCCCTTAGTGTGCAGGGAGCACAGTGCAGGGATGGTCAGAGGAGAGTGAGGAGGCTCTAAAGGACTGTTTTGAGTCTTCTGTGTGGGATGTGCTTTGTGATGACCATGGGGAGGACATTGACAGCCTTGTCACCTGCGTTACGGATTACATTAATTTCTGTGTGGATAACACCATACCCACCAGGACTGTGCAGTGTTTCCCAAACAACAAACCCTGGATTTCTCCAGAAATAAAAGCTGTCCTCAAGCAGAAGAGGAGGACCTTCAAATCAGGAGCTGAAAAGAGTGCAGAGAGAGCTGAAAAGACTGCTCAGGAATGGGAAGGACAGCTACAGTGTCACAGTTGGTGGTGAACAGGAATGAACCTGGCCTTTGAGTTTACCCTTGTGGCGTGATGCATGAACCCAAGCGTGGAGAGAAGCAAAAGGGTTGGTTTAATCACGCAGTTGATCTGCAAACGCTCTATAAGAGAGTTATAATTCCCACTGGAGTCAGCGTTCACACTCATGCACACAGTAGGAAAGGTTGTACTCACGTGAGTTGATCATGACGAGTTGGTAGCACTAAACTTGACTCGATGATTGAGCGATGAGATACTACCCTTTTCCTGTTTATATACTCATTTCTGGTGACCCGTGCCCATCACGCGATCGGTGCATGTGACATTACCCCTTCCTCCAGGACTGTCACCAAACGGACCCGGTTGGGAGGAGATCAGGTGACGGTAGTCCTGAATCAGGGTGGGATCCAAGATGAACCGTCCCGGAATCCACGACCGTTCTTCTGGACCATAGCCCTCCCAGTCCACTAAGTACTGAGTGCCACAGCCTTGGCGTCGCGAGTCGAGGATCCGACGGGCGGTGCAGGCAGGACCACCGTCAATCATCCGAGGAGGCGGGGAACTGGAGCAGCAGGAACCAGCAGTAAAGTGAAGAAGGGTTTTAGTTGAGATGAGTCGAAGACAGGGTGGATCCGGAGTGAGGCAGACAGCTGGAGCCGGAAGGTGATAGGGTTAATCCAGTGCGTGATCCAGTAAGGCCTGATGAAGCGTGGGGAGAGTTTCATGGTGTCCGTGTGCAAGTGAAGGTTGTGGGTGGAGAGCCATGCCCTGTCACCAACGTGAAACAAGCGTCCCGGAGGGTGTTGTCGGCGATGCTGTAGAAGGTAGCGGCAATTGGACTTCAGGATGGCATCATGGGCACGTCTCCAAATCCACCGACACCTGTGGAACCACTATTGGGCCGATAAACCTCCGGCTCTTGATGTTCGAACATCAGAGGTTAGAAACCATTACAGACCTCAAATGGACTGAACCCTGTAGCACAGGAGGTGAGCATATTTTGGGAGAGTTCAGCCCAAGTGAGGTAGCAGGCCCAGGAGCACTGACGGTCAGAGACGAAGCATCGGAGGAAGCGCTCCAGTTGTTGGTTAGTCTGCTCCATCTGACCGTGTGTCTGAGGATGGTATCCTAATGATAGGCTGCAGGTGGACGTGATCAGATGGCAGAAGGCCTTCCAGAACCAGGCAGTGAACTGGGGCCCTCTGTCGAGACGATGTCTTTGGGGAACCCATGCAAGTGGACTACATGCTCAATAATGAGTTCAGCAGTGGTCTTAGCTGTGTGTAGCCCATCCAGTGCCGCCAGGTGCATGGCCTTGGAGAAACGATCCACGATGGTCAAGATGGTATTCTTTCCCTCGGACTCCGGCAGACCAGTGCTAAAGTTCAGTGCGAGGTGTGACCAGGGATGACATGGAGTGGGTAGCGGTTGGAGTTCTCCTGAATTTGGTTGATTGGGGGTCTTCGCCCTGGCACACACCGCACAGGCCCGAACGTACTCTGGTACATCCTTCTCCATCTGAGGCCATCAAAAGGTTCGCTGGAGGAGTGATCTAGTACACTGAACCCCTGGGTGACCAGCGATGGCCGAAGAATGTGCCCATTGAAGAGTCTCGGTCCGTAGAGCAGAGGGCACATAAAGGCATCCAGGTGGTATACCTGCCGGAGGGGACTCCAAGGCCTGCCCCTGGTGAACACGTTCTTCCAACTTCCACCAGAGGGGCAAAACAATTAATTCAGATGGTGTCACAGGTGCGAGATCCGGCCGGAGGCTCTCTGCTTGATGTTGCTGTGAGAGGGCGTCAGCCTTGGTGTTCTTCGACCCCGGCCGGTATGAGATGGTGAAGTTGAATTGTTCGAAGAAGGGGGCCCATCGCGCCTGGCAGGGATTCAATTGTTTTGCCTGCTGGATGCCTATAAGATTTTGGTGATCAGTCTAGATGACGAATGGGTCACTGCTGCCTTGGAGCCACTTGATGGACCCACTTGATGGCCAACAACTCACGGTCCCCTACCCTGTATCGCTGTTGAGTGGGAGTGAATTTTCTAGAGAAGAAACCGCAGGGGTGCAGTTTCTGGTCTGGACCTCATTGGAACAGAACGGCTCCTACACCCACATCGGAGGCGTCCACTTCCACAACGAATGGTTTGGCAGAGTCTGGGTGAATTAGGATGGGTGTAGAGGTGAAGACGTGACATAAGTGATGAAAGATGTTGATGGATTCTGAAGTGAGATGAAATGGTGACTTGGAGGGTTTGGTGAGGGCCATCAGAGGTGTTGCGACTGAACTGAAGCCCCGGATGAAACATCTATAAAAGTTTGCAAACCCCAGAAATTGCTGAAGCTGTTTAAGCAAAGTGGGTAGAGGCCAACTTCACACAGCATTCAGCTTCTGGGGGTCCATGGCCACACCCTGGGGAGTGATGACGAAACCCAGAAATGTGGTGGAACGCTGGTGGAAAGCGCACTTTACCAACTTACAGAACAGTCGGTGGGCCAGCAACCTCTTTAGAACCACTCTGACATGCTGGACGTGTTCTTCCTCGGTCCGGGAGTAAATGAGGATGTCGTCAAGATAGGCAAACACCGACCCATCATGTCACGGAGAACATCATTAATGAACTGTTGAAATGCTGCCAGACTATTGCACAAACCAATGGCATTACCAGCGGCCTTCATTACTCTGGTGGGAGTGATGAAGGCCGTCTTCCACTCTTCGCCCTCTCTGATGCGAACGAGATTGTATGCACTATGTAGGTCCAATTTGGTGAAAATGGAAGCATCAGAGAGAGCATCCAAAGCAGTGTTGGTCAAAGGAAGTGGATGACGGTTCTTCACAGTTATCTTATTCAGCCCTCGATAATCGACGCAGGGATGGAGACCGCCGTCTTTCTTCTTAACGAAAAACAATCCCGTGGCAGCAGGTGAGGAGGAGGGACAGAGAGTTCCCTGATGTAGAACTTCAGCCACATACTCCTCCATGGCTTTTTGCTCATCCTTCGTCAGGGAATACAGGTGGCCGCGGGTGGCATCATTCCGGGCAACAGTTCGATACCCAGATTGTAAGGTCGGTGAGGCGGGAGTTGAACTGCCCTGTTCTTACTAAATACCTCCCTTAGATCTAGGTAAGTCTCTGGGATGGCAGAAACGTCGACATCGAGGGCTTCAAGCTCCCCCAAGCACCTCTCAGCCAGTGCCGCGAAACAGAGCTCTTGACAGGTTGGACCCCACTGGAGAACATTCTGTTGGGTCCAGGAGATGATAGGATCATGTGACAGCAACCAGGGATGACCAAGAATGATAGGAGGAGAGGTGAGTTGAGTGATAAGAAAGGTGATCTGTTCTTGATGTGATCCGATGGAAAGAAGGAGGGGTGAGGTGCAATGAGTAATGGGGCTGTGAAGCAGGGGTCAACCGTCAATGGCTGTGATTTTAACCGGCTGAGATAACACCTCATATCTCACACCCAGACTATCAGCAAAAGTTTGGTCAATGAAATTGCCTTCCGCCCCTGAATCAACAAAAGCGGAGACACTGACCCGTTTGTGGCTGAACTGGATGTGAGCTGGAAGGGTAATCAGGAGACGGTCGGCCTCCAGGAGGTGCTGATGGTAACGCCAAGCGAGATCCTCCTTCTATTCACCTGGCTTGACCGTTTCCCGGACAGAGCAGACAGATGGCATGGTGATGGTTTGGGGATACACAGCAGGAGCACAGCCCCTCTCGATAACGTCGGGTCCGCTCCGCCTCATCCAAGAAGGCGCGCCCTAACTGCATGGGTTCCCCAGCTCCAGAGTGGGCTTCTGACAGAGGCAGAGAAACCGGCGAACTCGGGGTGATGAAACGAGGAGCCACTGGACTCGCAGGCGGCAGGGTACGAGGGGCAGGCATAGGGCGAAAGCTGGTACGTAGGTCGATGCGTAAACACATCTGGATTAAACCTTTCAATGAATCAGGAATCTCTCGCCCGGCAAGCTGGTCCTTTAAGCGCGGGGCCAGCCCCTCATAGTAGGCCGTTTGGAGGGCCGAGTTTCCCCATGCTGTCTGCACGGAGAGAGTGCGGAACTTCGCAGTGTATTTGCTCACCGAACGGCCTCCCTGCCGCAGATGGTATAGGCGACTCAGCTGCCTGCCCGGTGAGGAGGGAGACAAGAAGTGTGATGCGGCTTCTATCCGAGGGATATCTTTCTGGCTGAAACTCAAACAGAAGAGATAAGGTCGTCAGGAAAACAATAAGGTGGTCACACTTCTCGTCAATCCCATTCCATTTTTCAGGTAAGGACATTTTTGTGGTGTAATGTGGAGTAGAAGATGTAGAGGGAGAAGGAGGGGGAGGTGGAGTTGGGATGGCCGGCCTGGGGTGCTGGTGGTTCAGCTGGAGGTCGAGCTTGTGCCTGGTGCAAAAGTGCCATCTGCTGATGCAGAGTGGCAACTTCCTGCCTCAGGTTCACAATCTCTTCCTGCTGCTGTTTCACCATGGCGACCAGCCCAAACCACTCCGCTGGGTCCACTACAAAGGGCTCAGTCAATCTGTCACAGTTGGTGATGAACAGGAAGGTACCTGGCCTTTGAGTTTACCCTTGTGGCATGACAGATGAACCCAAGCGCGGAGAGAAGCGAAAGGGTTCTAGACTGGTGCCAGCAGAACTACCTCCAGATCAACACTGGAAAAACCAAGGAACTAGTTATAGACTTCCGCAGACACAAACATCCTCCACTGCAACCACTAAACATTCCGGGTATGAACTGTGAAGAGCTACCTTGGTGTTCATCTGAAGAATAAACTGGACTGGACTCAAAACTCAAATGCTCTCTACAAAAAAAGGTCAGAGCAGGCTGTACCTGCTGCGGAGGCTCAGGTCTTTTGGAGTGCAGGAGCCGCTCCTGAAGATCTTTTGTGACTCTGTGGTGGCATCAGCCGTCTTTTATGATGTGGTCTGCTGGGGCAGGAGCATCTCTGCTGGGGACAGAAAGAGACTGAACAGGCTGATCCGGAGGGCCAGCTCTGTTCTAGGATGCCCTCTGGA
>JBBJLS010065301.1:0-12738 GCA_037577275.1 Bryconaethiops microstoma
TATAGCAAAATACAGTCGTTTGTACTTCTTTAGAGTGCTTCTCTCACCTAAAAGTCAGCGCTTTTGCCGCGACAGGGTGATATTTTAATAGTTAATATTTCATTTATTTTGATTCAAAAAATGCTTAAATAAAAAAAACAACATAACACTGATTTTGGTATATAGAACCATAGGAATATCATAAGTTGATTTTGAAACATAAAAAAACAAAGAAAATGGATATTGATCTTTGAAAGTATCCTAGTGATAACACTCCAGATTAATGGCTCATAGTGGTCTTGGCCTCCACTCTCTCGTACTGCTGTGTTTACTAGGTAGAGCTGCACCCTGGTTTTGTGAAAAGCCTGTTAGTTCACTCTGGTTATTTTGATCATTTTCAAGGTTGAGCAGAAGGTCCGGTTGCTGACGCTCCTGCACTGTGTGTTTGGTGACGATGTGATTCAGGCACGATGACCCTTACTGATGAAAGGTCTCTAACCCGTAATCCTCTCTGCTGTTCAGTGCTGCTTCCCATTAGCTCAATTACATGTGATTTAGAGTTTGACATGGGCTTGAAAGTGTTCAGTCTTCATAACCTATCAACCTCAATAGTGCAAAATTAAATCAGTTTGCCCCATTTACTGGTGATTACTGACATTTCTGAACACATAAAGACAGCAGTGCCTTTTTGCAGGTGACATACTCTTTAAGAATCAAAACACTGAAGGTTCCTGATAATATTTAATGGAACCAGATGTTTTCCTCTGAAAGCTCCCTCACACAAAGTTGTCCAATGGAATGGTTATGAATGTGGTGTCTGATGTCTGATGAGTTTTGAGAAGAGTTTGGCCTAAAACTAAACCCATTTTTGATGGAGCAGTACGTGCAGGGAGTCATGAGGCAACATGGTCCATAAAGAAAACTGGTTTAGTTCCGAGTTGCCACTATTTACAATCATCAACATTCCATATCAACACGCAGAAGGTATGTGCAAGTTCACGGATGGGGTTCAAGAGTAAATAAAATGGTTATATTTGTTTTGGAGACATGGTGTCTAGTTCTAGTCACTACTACTGTAAAGAAATTTGAGTCTCTTCAATGAACCATTTCAGACCAAACCCACTCTGAATGACTTCAATCATGGGGCATATTTCAACTCCTTATACCTCAAGACTCTGTATTAGGTGTTCATAGTCCTTCAGTTGAAATAACAATGTATTAGTGTGGTAGTAACTGAATAGTTCAGAATGGTTACTGGATGAATTTGAAGATTTTCAAGCAATCCTAGACATGCCTTCTAGACGTTTCCTTCTGTTTCAGGGTGTTTAAATTAGGTGGGCGATCCCATCATAAATCAGGGCAGCAGGGCCTCCGTCACTAATCCTACATAAACGAGACTAACCCAGATCCCAAGAAACCAGCTTATAGGTGAGCCCCAAGCCACAACCAGCTTACCCGTGGCTCAGCCAGCCCCTCGGACACACAACTTAGTGGTCCAGGATCATGTCCTACAGTACAGGATAAAGCTGGCACAATGCATACCAGGATAATTCTAGAAAGATACGGTTGCTGCAGCTTTAAAGGGCCCATATAATTAAACATTTCTTCACTTTTTAATGTAAAGAGTTTACCATAGTATGTAAATGCTGTTAAAGTGATGAGAGTCACTCCCCAGTCCACATATGAAATCTAAGCCCCAAAATCAGCCTATTTTGAATGCACTGTCTTTTGTGATGTCACAAAAACTGTCAGCAGTTTAGCCCTGCCCATTCACTATAAATGTATAAGTGTTTCAGCCTGCTTTTTAAATGAGGCACAATACAGGACAGTCAATCAGAACAGAGCTCATTTACATATACACAAACAGCCAGATTTATTCTGAGAAGTTGAATAATGAATGATGACTCTATGGAAACTGATATAAATAGCATTAGAGGAATCTCTGGGAGGGAAAGTAAAAAATGGATATGTGGCTACGTTGCTGCTTTCCTTTACATCATGTGGGTGGCCAGGTGTGTATGCATTGCTCACGTGGGTAAGAGATGGCACCAGGATGCACTCTGAGAAGATTTTGAGGCCGTGTGATGCTCTGGGCAATGATCTGCTGGGAAACCTTTGCCCTTGCATTTATGTTGATGTTACTTTGTCATGTACTACCAACCCAAACATTTTTGCTGGTCAGGTACACATGTTCATGGCAACAGTGTTCTCTAAAGGCAGTGGCCTCTTTCAGCAGGATAATGTGGCCTGACACTCTGAAAACACTGTCTTGGAATGGCTTGAGGAACATGACAATGAGGTTTAAGTGTTGACTTGGCCTCCAATTTCATTTCTTCTTTCTATTTCCAATTCTGTTATAACTTAGTGTTTTTAACTTTCTTTTCTGTAGATCTGTTCATCTTTCCAGACACGTCTAACACTTCATGTTACAGCGTTCTGCTAATTATCTGAAACCTGTGCTGTTGATTAAATCAAGCAGATTAGTTGCGTTTTATACACGTATGTACAACCAGACTGAGCCGGAAGAGGAGACAACAGGCCAATTTTCATCAGAACACTTGAAGGTATGCCACATTAATGCCACAATCCACAATTTGACTCAACAAAAGTTGTTTGGGATGCTCTTGCTGTATTTGTGAAAACCAAAATCCGTTTGACCTTCACTGTTAGCTGTTTCGTCTGTTCTTCCTCTCCCACTGTCCAAATGGACTTTAGAGGTCGTCCCCCTTGGAGCCATCCTACTTCCTCTTATTCAGCTAATGAGATCAAGTGGGATTGATGACATCAGAGGCCAATCCCCACCAGGATCAGCCCAAAAAGCTGGACGTGAGATGAAGTGAAGAAAAACGAGGGAGAGGAGCTCAGTCTGCTAAGGAGAAGGGAAGAAGAACTGCTGATGATCTCCTAGGGGACATCAGAAGATTTCTCTGCTGGGTGTCCCACCAATCAGCAGGTAAGAGATGCCGGAACAGATGGATGGATGTATGGATGGATGAACGGACAGATGGATGGTCGGATGGAGGGACGTATGGATGATTGGATGGATAGATAGATGGATGGAGGTATGGATAAAAGAATAGATGGATGGAGGTATGGATGAATTGATAGATGCATAGATGGATGGATGGATGGATGGCTGGATGGATGGATGGGTGGATGAATGGATGGTGATAAGGATGGTTGGATGGGTTTGCTGAGAATCTGTGACGCTGGCCACATTTAGACCTCTGAACCGTCAGTGTATGTTTGACTCTTCTCCCTTTCTCTAAAGTGTGTGTTTGAGTCCCACTGTTATTATCTTGAAAATATCATTTATGGCGAAAAACCATAACTTTATTGAATTAGACAATAATTACATTTTTTACTGGTGGTCTCAAACTGGTTTCTGAGCTTATAGTCATTTCTGTTGACAGCCAAGATGGCTCGGGACATGTCGGATAAGGATATCCTGAAGATGGAGCTGGACCAGTTGAAGATAGAGGTCAGCACATCCAGGACTGCAGTGAGTATCTCACTCTCCATCTTCTAAAAATATTAATTTCCAAAATGATATTAATATCCTAAATGAAGTTCTAATAAAATTAGAAGGGCATGGGTCAATATCTGATAGGCTCTCATGAGCACATACACTCAGCTTCCTAAAATGCTTTCTTTCAGGTTTCTACAACTGCTGCTGAGCTTATTTCCTTCGTTGAGGCCCAGTCTGGGGAAGACCCACTGATCAAGGGAGTTCCTGAGGACAAGAACCCCTTCAAGGAGAAGGGAGGCTGCACTATTACATAGCAGTGGCTCTCCACTGGCCACACTCTTAAAAAGAAGAGTTCCTGGAGGGATCTTGAATGGGTTTGGAGGTTCTGTAGCAAACCAAACCCTTTTCAGAGGGTTCAAGAAAAGCAGCACCATGTATTTCACAAAACCTTCAACGAAACCTCAACTGCCACCAAAATTGGTTCCCATACAAAGATCCTCAAATGGGTCTTCATGGAGCTTTATCTTTTAAGAGCCGTTCAAAGCCATCTTGTTTTAAAGCACAGTCAAGTTAAGTAAACGTGTACGGACAGCATGGACAATCAGTTTAGAGTGTACTTTGGACGTATGATAATGTCCTGGCTGCGAAAGATTCTGTGATAGTACTGTTAGTGGAAGGAGAGGGACGCTCATGTCTTTTTTCCGTTGTAATATTACTATACATACATCTATTTTTCTAGTATTGTTGTAAAATAAATGCATTTAGTTATCAGTCCAATAAAGCCTCACTTCTTTCTTGGTAGCGGTAGTGATTCCTGGTTAAAAGATTTCATTTGCTTAGAGGCTTTTTGTCAGTTACAAACCAAACCTTGCAGGAAATTTTGATCCTTAACTGACACCTTTAGCTTCCAGCTGTGAGATTAGCAGCATGTTTCTAGTGGTCTGCCTCAGGTTTTTGACAGGGATTTTCAGATATGCTCATGTTTATCCTACATTGTGAATGTTAAATCTACACAATTGACTTTTTATCAAATGGTAAAGCTATGACGCAAAACAAAGGCTGTTTTACCACATAAAGGTTGTTTTACCGCTAATGCTATGCCACTAAATGTTGACATTGTGCGTTTTATCTATAATATGGACAGCATATTTGTTATTATTTGTATTTTCCTACATTGCTAATGGTGAGCTTTAACAAAGGACTAAATTGATCTATTAATGAAACTGCGATGCAAAATAAAGGTTCTCCACAGTTGTTGTCTGCTAAATTACTGATAACATGTACTTTGATGCAATAATAACTTTTTACCCATTTTTAACCAGAAAACTCCATGACCAAACACACAACCTCCCAATGTAAATCTGATCTACATGTTGACACTTAAAGTCTGATGTGTTCCATTGGCTGGGATGGTAATGAGGTTTACACGTCAGGCTAGCTCTGATGCACTTCTTTTTTTTAACCTGTGTGTCAGCCACTTAATCTCATTCCACAAACCTCATCTCAGCATGAGGCTTTGAGCTTTTCATCCTGTTAGCTCATTTTCACCCTCACTCACCCTGCCCCACTTCCCTTTGTGTACTACTGTATAACCACCAGTCCAGAGTTTTGGCTTCATAATATCACTGGGAAAGCATGACTATTACAGCTAGGCCTTCAGTTCAGGCCATAAATGTCAAAACCTACTAACAACTGTAAAAAAAAAAGAAGGAAAAAAACCCCACATCTACAATAACATTAATTTTCACTAGCACTCCTATTTCTAATAGTATTGTTTTCTAATAGTATTGATTTCTAATAGTGTGTTAGGGTTAAGCTGGTGAACATCACTTTTTTTGGCTGTTCAAGACTACACGCAGACATTTAACACTTGTAAAAGTCATTCAACATAAATCTGAGCTCATTTGTAGCAGCTGACAGACTTTCTGTAAGCCTGGATCCAAGACGATCCTCTGCAGGAGGACCAGCTTGTCCTCATGGGCTTACATTGGTCTGCAAATTATTATTATTATTATTATTATGATTTGTGAGAACATGAAATGAGCATCTTTCTATGCATACGCACAAAACGAGTCTGAAAATGTCATTCTATGGCTTTTGCAGAGAAAAAAGGAAGAACTGAGACCAGCAAGAAGAAGGGTGCAATTTAATAAAGAACCACAAGAGGGAGACAGAGACTATTATAAGAGTGCGTTCAGAAATGGGGAAATACACCAATGACCAGTGGAAGAAGCGCAGTTCGAGAGTTCCAACACTGTGCCGTGCGAAAACAATTCAGAAGATACAGCAGTCCACTGAAAGGTTTATGTGGTTTACATGAATGGTATAAATAGGAGTCATTACAAATATTGGCCTTCAGTGAAGTGTAAAGTAGAGAGGCCGCTTAAATTCACGTGTGAACCCACCACAGCACAGCACACAATTTGAACAATGTGAAATTCTTCCTTGGCTTCTAACCGTTTCACCCCTTTCATCAAGTGAAGCAGTCAGTATCTTGCCCAAGGGTACTCCCTAACTATTAAGCGTCCAAAAGGTTCTGTCAGAAGTGGGATTCGAACCCACGCCTCCATTCAGAGACCAGAAGCCTCACTTCAGAGGAAGGTGTGAACCTTGAGTCTGGCGCCTTAGACCGCTCGGCCATCCTGACACTGGTGGGTTAAGTTGCTCTTTCCCAGGTAGTGTCCGACTATTGTATATTACTTGACTGCCTTCCAAGAAGAGTGGAAGCTGTTATAGCTGCAAAGGGTTGACCAGCTCCATATTAAACGTCTTTGTATTTACATTTAACGCATTTAGCAGAACAACGTACAACAGTGTGCTCGTCCAAATCTGTTTCTTAAACCTGTAAAGCTAAACGTAAGTGAACATCCACTATTCAACCAAGTTACTGCACGCTCGGTACACCTAAACACCTTTCAAACGATACCTGAACAACACCGGTCAAAGAAAGGCAGAGGTTAAGATTTTTTGGGGGGAAAGCGAATTAAGAGACATGATTAGTCACCAAGATACTCCTCGAATAGGTGGGTCTTGAGGCGATTCTTGAAGACAGCGAAGGACTCCACGGATCTATTAGGGGGGCGAGACTGAGAAGAGTCTCGACGCGTGTCTCCCTCTTCTTTTGAGCAGCGGAGGCTCAAGACGAGCCGTGCTTGAAGCCCTGACAGGACGAGAAGTGATACGTTGTTTGATTAATACTGTTATGTATGGGGGTGCGAGTCCATTCTTGGCCCTGAAAGCAAGTGTTAAGGACTTAACGCGAGCAGCCAATGGAAGCCAGTGAAGGTTCCTTAAATAAAGGTGTGGTGTGAGTGAACTTAGGAACGTTGAAGACTAACCTTGCACTGATAGTGTAACGGTCAGGTGTCCTAATACTTTTGTCCATATAGTGTATCTAAGAGTGAGTTCGTTCCCACATGATGTTGGCAGACATGTTGCATTTTTATGGAGAGGTCGGTGTCCACTGCTAGAGATAGTCAGTCACCTTTAGTCATCTAAATGTTGTAGAAGAATAGAGCAGATCTCAGAACAGAGCAGGACTGAGTATAGCACTATTTGGAAGGCCAAACTGTTCGGTGGACTGCTGTATCTTCTGAATTGTTTTCCTACTGCACAGTAGTGGTGGAAGAACCCGGTAACTATGCTTCTTCCACTGGTCATTGGTCCAGTTCTGTCCAATGTGTCCTGTTAACATTACTCAAGACTGGTCCCAATGGCTAATTATACTTCAGGGTCTTCACCTCTAGCAAACCTTCTGAATTTTGGGGGAATTTGGTGACCCCTAAATGCTGCAACCATGACTATTGGAGAAATAATTACGCCTATAACCACTCTTCTCAGTATGTGCGGTCTACTGCGTGAAAGGCAGCCATACAACACATTCCAATATACCAAAGCCCATATAATAAAGTGTCCAGTCAGTGGCCAGCTTGGTTATTTCCAGCCATGCAAGACCAAGATGGCTTTACCAACAAGCCCTTTGGCTCTTTTTTACAGAGGGACGTGACTTTACCAAGCCACCATATTTCCCTTTCATTCATCAACAACATCATGTTTTCATAAACTCCACTCCATACATCTATCTATTCAACTTGCAGCAGTTCAGCTCCATCCATGATGAGGTTATAAGGAGTGTTTGGCCTGGACTGCTTTTATTTATATCAGTCTTAAAGGCACAGGAAACAGCCTGTTTATTTCTGAGGGATAAAAAGAGGTTGGAAAAGGGTCGGTGAAATAAATTATGGCAGTTTTTTGGTGAATTAATTGAGAAATGTTTCTCAGGGAGAAAGGTAAAAACTATTAACAACTTAAGCTGCTTGGATTACGGATAGATGGAAGGATGGATGTTCCAGCGTGCTTAAACAACACTTGTACAATGTTCTTAGACTTGATAACGTGTGTAAAGTCTAATGGGTCCAGCACAATTGAACTTTATCTTAATTGCATTACCTGATAACAGTAACTAGAAGATAAATTTTTTTAAAAAGATAAACTCAAAACAACCGAGTGCTTTTTAATTTTACTGTACAATAAAGAAACAAAAAGGATTATCTGTGCAACTTTGCCGGCCTCTGGAGATTACTTAGTTAGAGCAAGATAAACAATGTTGGTTCCACCTGCAGGCATAGTCTCCAGGCCTGCATGTGGTGAACCCAGCCAGTCACCTGGGCTATAAGCAGATTCAGTATTTTAAAAATGACCAACATTTTAGACAATGGAATAATTAATTTATGTAAGTAAAGAAAGGAACATTCCAGTGCTCTTCTGCCTAAGCTTTTTTTCCGGTCAAGAACAGGGGCACAAGAAGTGGGCTAGTCTTACAAGGTCAGTGATCTCATAATGAGAACACACAACTAGGGACAACCTGTGGAACTTTTAGTTCTGGATCCTAGTTCCGTAGGTATACCCCTCTAACCCCCCATGTCCCCCTCCCGGCTTTCTCGGGCCATGCCAGTCTGGCACAAGCCACGGTACACTAGGTGGACAAAAATATTGGGACATGTTTTTCAGGGTTTGGCCTAAACCCCTTACTTCCAGTGAAAGGCAATCTTAATGCTTCAGCATACATTTGATCAAGGTAGGTGCATCAGCAATGTTCATTCATAGTGAGTAATCATTTTAAAAGGTTAATGTAGTTGACATGAACGGTATATGTAGGCGTCATTATGAATATTGGTCAAACTCCACAACCATTAAGCTGCGCAAAATGTCCTGTCAGAAGTGAGATTTCAACCCACACCACCAGGAGACCAGAAGCCTCACTTCAGCGGAACGTGTTAACCTTGAGTATGGCACCTTAGACCACTCGGACATCCTGACACTAGCAGAACCTGACTGGCCTGCACAGAGCCCTGGCCTCAGCCACCTCCACTAAGCCATCAGCTGCCCAAAAAGCCATGTCAGAAGTGGGATTCAAAGCCACACCTCTATTCAGAAACCAGAAGCCTCAACTTCAGAGGAAGGTATGAACCTTGAGTCTGGCGCCTTAGACCGCTCGGCCATCCTGACACTGACAAAGCAAGCGAACCTCGCCCAGGGTAAGAGCGTCTGCTAAATGACGTAAACGTAAATGTATGAATTTGAACGGAAAGGAAAACATAAGCCGTCCAAAGTAAGAGTGTATGTGTTGCCTAGTGCAATACTATTTAAAATGGATGTGACAATCAGCTTAGCACTGTTTTCAGAATGTATCAGTGGTACAATCTCTTGCCAATCGTATGCATTTTGAATACATATTCATTTCAACAATCAGACTGGCCACATTTGCATCTAATTTTCATAAAGTCTGAGCACATCTGCATTGGCTGCTATGTCTTAAATAGAGTTTCTATTGATAACTTTTTGATGCGAATTATGTGAAGCGGCAGGTTAGGGAGTTGCCCCATAAGCTGGTGCAGCAGCGGTTTTCTTGCATGGAGACTAGTGAATAATACATTTAAAACATTATGTGGTTGACATGAATGGTATAAGTAGGTGTCGTTACGAATATTGGCTAGCAGTGAAGTGTAAAGTAAGGTGGCTGCTTATAGTCACATGTGAACACAGCACACCACAACACACTGTTTGAACAATGTGAAATTCTTTCTCGGCATTTAACCCTTTCACCAAGTGAAGCTGTGGGTTGATACCACCAGAGGGGTGCATCTTTGGAGCAGTGTGTGGGGACAGTATCTTGCTCAAGGGTACCTCAAGGGTACCAGTAGCAGTTCTGTGGTTCAATTCCACAACCTTCTGATGGCAGGGGCAACACCCTAACCACTAAGCCATCAGCTGCCAAAAAAGTCATGTCAGAAGTGGGATTTGAACCCACGCCTCTATTCAGAGACCAGAAGCCTCAACTTCAGAGGAAGGTATGACCCTTGAGTCTGGCGCCTTAGACCACTCGGCCATCCTGACACTGACAGGTCACAGCCGGAAAGGAAAATATAAGCCATGTGTTGTCTATCTCAGTACTGTTTAAAATGGATGTGACAGTCTGCCTAGTATTGTTTTCAGAATGTATCAATGGTACAATCTCCTGCCAATCGTATGCATTTTGAATACATATGCATTTTTTAACCATTTCAACAATCAGACTGGCCACATCAAATTTGCTGAGCATGTGGCTGCTTTGACTTTTATACAGTCAAAGAAAGAAATGTTCTTTGTTTTATGTGAATTATCTGAAGCGGCAGAACAAAAAACCCACTGACTAGAGATGGTGGTGCAGCAGCAATGTTCATTCACTGAGTTTCATGAGTAACTGTTTTGAAACACTCCAAAATCTTGTGGAAATCCTTCCAAGAAGAGTAGAAGCTGTTATAGCTGCATGGGGGGGTGGAGAGCAACTCCATATGTACTTGAACGCAATGTCGTTAAAGTCTCTGCTGGTGTAAAGGTCGTGCGTCCCAATACTTTTGTCCAGTGTACTTGAAGACATTTCTCTGCTGTCAGTGTTTCCTAACAGCATGATTTTACTGTTGCAGTGCCCACAAACTATGTAGGATATGGAAGGAACAGTTTTTTCTACACAAAGTGTATACAGAGGATTCTCTGACTTGTGAAACTTTACTGCAGGACCTATAAGATACTCCAACATTGTACAAATGAACAAACTCATAATGCTGTCTGAGACCTTTAGCACCTGCCAGCAATAAAAGGCACTTATGAACTTACACACTTTCAGACTAGGTTACTGTTATTTGTGGAGCAGTTGCTCATGACTTTTCTGCTTCTTTGCACCTCAAGGGAACCGCTGGGAAAAAGTGACCAAGCATCATTAGCAGCCGTGCAGCCTTGTTCTGTCTGGTTTCCAGTAGCTGAAGCAAGATATCTACATCAAAATGTGGCTGCTGGTATTTTTGGTGGGGTTTCTGGTTTGGGCAGGTGGTACATACTGGTACTTGTTTGGCAGACGAGGCCCCTTCTCGCTGGAATCGATCAGACCTCCAGGACCACTGGAGCTAGATCAGAAGAAAAGAAACAAAGTCCTGAAGCAAGGTGAGTGATTGGTGGTTCTGATCAAGTGTACTAATTTTTATTTGGAAATGCATTCTTAATTAGGATGTTCATGCTTTCTGCAGTGTAGGAGATGCAAGCAGAATCAGGATATTTTGTGAAAAGTTCTGATGAAAGAAAGAAAAAGAAAAATCATACAAAGATACAACTACTACTACAACTAATAATAATAATGAGAATAATAGGCATAATATATAAATTATATAATACAATATAAATATACATGGAAAATGCTTAAAAAACATAATGTATAATATCTAATATATGAATATTACTTTCAGCTTCATAATACTCTTTGCCTATATTATCTTGTATGCAGAATATGAGTTTACTTATCTTAAGGCTAACGTTAGTATAAATAACATCATGTAAATTGCTCTTTATCTCATGTTTGGCTTATCTTAATTGGATTGGGAGATTTGCATGGTGTCCAGAGTCCAGAAAGCCTCTTATCACTATTGCTTTTACAATCAGCGACAACTGAAGAGCAAATGTCCAAAACTCAGTCCATTTTTTGTCATTTTTTTAGGTAGCACTACTATTGGCATATTTTTACATGACCTCTTTATGTGCAATAGTATAACCGACCAAAACTCACTCATAATACTGACCAAAACTCACTCAGTCCTTGCATAATACACGGTACAAGATTAGGTGAAACTCACTTAGTTCACTCACACAGTCGCAAGTGGTACTTACTTACTGGTAGACGGAAGTATGTTTACAGTTTTTATGCAGTTAGCTTTCATTGACTCTATGCTGTGTCATGTAGTAAGATATAAATATTAAACTTGTACATAATTTTGTAACATAGAATATCGATTTACTTAAAAATCATTACATTTTTAAAACAAATTTGCACATACTAAAATGTGCGGGAGTTGCACTTCAGAAACAGGCACTGAAAAATGACAAGTAACTGTGAAATTTCAGTTAAAAAATTTTTTCCTGTAAGAATTGCTTTCCAATAGGTAAAACAAGTAAAACACGATTTTCCAGAAAAAAAATGCTTTTGGACTGAGTTTTGGAAATTTGCTCTTCAATTGGTAAAAAAGCAGAGCAATAGATTTTGCATGCTAAGCACCTGTCATGCAGCTCGTTTGCATGTTATAACATGTTATGACATTAGCTGTGACATGGTGTATGATAAGACCTGTAAATTAATATTAATTAATAGTAATTATGTATTAATTGTGCTGACTAAAAATAAAAACATCATTTGACCACAAGGAGCAAAAACCTCAGCGATTCTTCCTAAATCAAGAATATAAATAAGGGATTTGTATGGGGTGCCGTTTGTAAAAACAGCTTCACAAATTTAGAGGTGTAATTTTTTCATAATTTAACGCAATGTTCACACAATTTTCACACATTTAGAGCTAAAAGTTTTAGAGCTAAAAAAACAGTGTTATGTTTTGGTACATTTTCTTGCTGCGTAAATGTTAAATGTTAAATCTAAATGTTAAATCTAAATCTAAATGTTAAATCTAAATCTAAATGTTGCACTTTTATGAAGTTATTAGCCGAAAACCGTTCACCTCGCCCCGGAGTTCCATTACATTTGTCCAAGGTGAACGGTTTTCTAATAACTCCGGATCGCCCTATCTAGCTGTGAAGTTTCACATTTAGAGTGTGAGATATATTTTTCATATTTAACATTTAGATTTAATATCATTTAAGGCAAATCCTCCATTGGGATATCACAGCACGCAGTCCCTGCTAAGTAACAGCCAATTGTAATCACGGGGCGTGGGCAATTAGCATATATCTCGCCCTTTGTAAAACATTTAGAT
>JBBJLS010065312.1:1757-12737 GCA_037577275.1 Bryconaethiops microstoma
AGAAGTTCAGGTCCACAAACAAGATAAAGTAAAAAAAAAATTCTACTGTAATTTCTCTTTTCTGTTTTTAAAAAAAAATATTTTTATATTTGAGGCTGGTCTTAAATCTAAATTCTGAGATACTTTGTTGTTTATTTTTCCTTTTAATGTCTTTTTTAAATAGAAGAGTCCCTTCTGTGGTATCTGTCTGTATCCATCAGAACGGAGGCACAGCATTTTACACAAATATCCATGCTTTATTAGTGCATCAAAGGAGTATTCTACAGGACATGAACCAACACATAAGGGTTTCAGTAACTAAAGCCCTTTTGGAAGAGAGAAATAAAACAGCCCCCACTAATCGATTAACTTAGAAATAAAAATAAGTTTGCTGACAGATAGAGAATCTCCTTCTGGACTCTGACATCACCTGTAATTTTATTATAATAACCTGAAATCAGGGGAAAGTGAAGTTAATCAAGTCAAATTTATTTATACAGTGTATTAACACACACAAAAGGGCGTTCAGTGTGCTTTACAGGAACAGAATAAAAAATAAAATAGAATAAAATAAGGCAAGAAGTAAAAGAATAAATGGAAAATCTCTAAAAGAATATTGGAAGTGCCATAGAAGTGCACATAGTGTGTAAGGGGTAGTTTATGGACTTGGCCCGCTTTATAGACTTAGCCAGGATTGCCATGTTCATGGTAATGATTTAATGTGATTATTGGCCAGCAGGCATGGCGGAAGCAGGGTTTTTGGAACCCAGCGTGGACCGCACGGGACGAAGAGGAAGAAGCTTTTACCGTTCCCCGAGCAATGTTCAGTCTGTTCAGGAAACTTTGGAGGAGAAAAGGGTGAGACTGTTCAGAGGATCTGATTTATACAATTCTGCCAAACTGCACTAATGTATTTATCACTTAAATAGATGTAGTTAGGACTTCTTTATGATTTTTCACATTAGCTGTTAAGTACATTTTTTTTGTCTTAGGCCAAATACAGAGAGGCAAGGGAGGTCCGAAAAGCTCTTCTTGGTCCTGCACACAAGTACATCTTCGAAATCTTGGCTGTACAGTTGTCTCTGGAGGTTGGGGCCGTTGAGAACTTTGTACTTGATGCATCATCTGTAAGTTTTAAAGCATAGATATGTTGTCTTGGGGCTAGCTGTATTAATCTCTAATTTTTTAAAACTTTCTCTCTGTCATCAAAATTTTCAGTTGGTAATATATGTCTGAATTTGAACAGTTTTCATAACTAGACAACTCTTCTCTATTAGTTGGCACCATTCGATGATTTCTTTGCCAAGGGAGGCTCCAATGCAATTTCATTTGTATACCAAGAATCAGAGGTACCAGGTATAGGTAAGGATTTGTCATTTAAAGATGGTAAGTCATTTGTAGTAATGGAAACAACATCAACAAATTTTCCTGCCACAAAAGCATATCTTAGAGTTTTGGGGACAATTTTCAGATAGCTACGTTTTTTATAGTCACTTCTTTTGGTGAGTGAAGCACATGAATTGTGTTCTATATTTTTCATGATCTTGACTTAATATGTCCTAGATTTGGGACTAACATGATCCAAATAATTATCAAAGGTTCCATAAGTATTTCCTATAGATTTTATATGCAAGATTAATATAATTCCCAAGTGATACTTGTTGGTATCTCTGTTCTTTAATTTTTTTCCTCTTTGATGGCACCTCTCAATTTAACCCAAGGTTGTTTCAATCATCCCCACTTTCCTCAAGAAGTCCTGTCCAAAATGGCATAATTTTGGATTTGTCTAACCTGGTAGTTGTAGAAAGGCCAGTTGATTACAGAGATGGCTTTTCCCTTGTAATGCTGCCTTCAAGTGCTTGTGATAAGATCCTAGTTCTCAATTCAGAAATCTTAATAACAACAATGAAAGGCAAAGTCTGATTGAAGAGGAGAGAATCAGTAAGGTTAAGTTTGCATGATTTCTGTTAAATAGTTAGGTGTGCTTTGTTTATCTGTTATAAATTAAAAATGAGCAGTTAACCATGCCGTTCATTTTTTAACGAAAATAAACGTCAATGGCAGTTCATCAATTACATTCACTTATCTAACCTTCTATTGATGACCCTAGATTTAAATAGAGCGTGTCATTTAACGTACAACAGGATAGTATTTTAAAAATGACCAACTTACCACTTACTGATGTTTTGCCCTGCACCAGGGTATCACTGCGTTTCTATGACTAGGTTTGACCATTCATGTGCTCAGAACTCGCAATCATGATATTCCCAAGATCACAGGCAACATAAGCAAGGTCTATTAGCAAAGCATTGTTCCATTTACAATGCAACAGTTACTATTACTGCACAGCCAAATACTCAGAGTAGGTCTGAGGATTCCCAGGGGTCCATAACTAATAGCCAAGGGGTCCCTGATTTATTTATTTATTTTAATAACTTTAGATAGAGGTTGTGTTGCCATACAAAAGGAAGATGGCCTAAGTCTATCACTTCCACTTTTTTCTGAGCCAGTCTAGTCTATATATTTGATGTGTCATTACCCTACATACTGTAGCTACAGCCATTGTCCACTCATGAATTAGTTGTAGCAATATTTCAAAAGGATAATATCAGAATATATATATATATATATATATATACATATATATATATATATATATTTTTTTTTTTTTTTTTTTATGTGCAAGAAAGTTGCTTTCATATGGTTGAAGATTGAAACGATTCCATAAAACCATTTCATAAAACCATTAATTAATTTTCACTCAGAAGGACAATATATCAGCATTACAATTAATTTCTAATCAGCCTATTAAAAGGTTCAATGGGACAATTTTAAAGAAATGGGGTTGCAAAAAAAAACACCAGTTACACCATTTTACTCCCGACTCAACTTGCCAACCAAGCAAGACATGTTTGTACAAAGTACACTTGAAAGGCCAACATAGCTACATGCCCAACATGAAAGCTTCAATTAGCACCAATTAGCATTTTGGAAACTGCAAGCATGAATTCCAAATAAACTGATCTTATGGAGAAACTTTGGGCTTCGAGACAGCTGCTACTGTTTTACCTTTGCTTCAGTCCATTCTTTTATAGGTAACAGTATGTCATTCAATGTCAGAAACCACATAAGCACATCTATTAGTAATTTCTGAACACCTCCACATGGTCTGTAATGACCTAAATAGTGGAGTATAATCTAACATTGCTTTTAGCTGGCATTAGCCTCATAGCCTGCAAATGTCTCCTGCATAAGATGTCCATGAATTTGTACTGCACTGAATTACAAGGCTAACATAGGTACAAAGCCAGCATAGCAACAAGGTTATCATAGCTACAAGGCTAGCATAGCTAATACCAAGTAGTATCATGTAAATTGCAGGTCTGAATGCCAGTAGACAAAATTCAGGCTTTGGAATGGTTGCTACTGTTTTAGCTACGCTAACACACCTCTGTCCATGTTTATGGGTAACAGTAAGTCATACACTGTCAGAAACCACATAAGCAAATCTAGTAGGCATTATCTTCACATGGTCTGTGATCACCTAAATAATGGAGTATGATCTAACCTGAGACTAGCCTGGCTAGCTCAGCTGGTAAAGCATAAGACTCTTAATCTCAGGATTGTAGGTTTGAGTCCCATGTTGAGTGCTTCAGCACTTTTTGGGGCAGCTGGTGGCCTAGTGATTAGGGAGTTGTGACCAGAACGTCCTGGGTTAGAATCCCAGGACTGCCAATGGCACCTCCGAGGTACCCTTGAGCATGGTACCATCCCCACACACTGCTCCCCGGGTGCTGTGTTCTTGGCTGCCCGCTGCTTCACTTGGAGAATGGGTTAAATACAGAGAAAGAATTTTGTGCTGTTCACACTGTGTACTGTGGTGTGTTCACGTATGGCAAATGGTCACTTCAGTTTTAGCCACATTAGCCTGATAGCCTGATAATATCTGAACTACACTGTAGGTCTATAAGGTCTATTTGAAGGTCTATAAATGAGTGTTCGAATGAACCCCAAATCTCCAGGGACCTGATCTGACACTCTGAACCTCCAAAGCAAAAAATTAACCTGCCTGTTTTTCTCCAGGACATTTTTAAACTTTGAACAGGCCTTATTGTAGAAAACACATGACGTCTCTGGCACTGTCGACACCACTAAAGAGGGTTAAAGTTTCACCCGAGACAGGAACAACAAGTGAAAAGCTTCTATCAGGCCTGCAGGGCAGCTGGTCATCACAGACCCCTCGGTCACTGGTCGCTGTGACAGTGGAGATTCTGCCTTAGCTTGCAGGTCAGCCAAGCCTGACCGAAAAACAGGATCTGTGGGTCTTGTGACGCCTGAGTGTCAGGAATTTTACACAAAAACCTGCAAATCAATGCCAGCCATTATGACACAACACCAGCACTAAACAAAGAAAAAATACTTTATAGGCAGATTTAGTTCAGGTTTTTTTTGTCTCATGCAATGTACAGTACTGTGCAAAAGTGCTGACCCACCCTGTAAAACTAACTGATTAGCAACAGCTTCATTTTTCAGCATCTCAATGATCCAATGCAGTTAAAGAACCAGTCATGGAGTGGCCTCCATTGAACAATTTCCTCCGGGATAAATAAAGTTTTCTGATTCTGATTCTCCCCAAAGCCCAGATCATTACTTACAACATTACTTACAACTTATAGATAGATATTATACCAAGCACTTCTGTATGTAGCATAGTCTATTCATATTGTGGTTGTTTGCTAGCTACAGATTTTTATTTAGATTGTATTTAGACTCATTTTATTTTATTTTATATTGTTCTTGTGTCTTTGTGTCTTGTGTCTCTCTTTGTGTTGTGGCAGTCAAAGTTTTCTGATTCTGATTACTGAAGCAGTCTAAAATCGTCTGGACAGAGAACAAAAGTCAGCCAACATCCAAAGAAGAGCTTTGGAATGTCATTCAAGAAGCCTGGAGAACTTATTCTTTACTTAAAGAAATGACAGAAAAACATGTCTAAGAGAGTTCAGACTGTGAATGGTGCTCAGAACAAATACTGATTTTAAAGCTGGTTAGAATTAAACAAACCCTTTGTATTCTCCACTGTATTTATATGCATGTTTACACATGTTGAAATAAATTACTGTATCGACATACTGTCACTTTTTCCTACAAAATATAAAGAAATGAAGGGCTCAAGACTTTTGCGCAGTTCTGTATATGTGACAACATATATGCTAAAAAGTGTTTTCAGGGTTACATATATCAATACATCGGTAACATGTGGTAAGACTACATAACACATACATAAACTGATAAAGCTTTATAGAAGCACACTCGACCACACAATTTTTTAAAGTTTTACTAAATTTACTGAAAACGACTGTAGTATACTGTTGAAAAGAGACATTTGAGAGAATAGCCTTTAGAAGAAGGAACGTGGTAGCTAGTTTTACACACACACATGCACACACACACTCACACATACAGTCACACAGACCACGACCATGTCAGCGTCACTGCTGTGCTGAGAATGTTCCACCACCCAATAATACCTGCTCACTGGTGGACCTGTGGGGTCCAGACCATTGATGAAGGGGGTAAAAGGGGGCTAACACATATAAACGGACTACAGTCTGTACCTGTACACCACAGATAGCACCTACAGTGTCAGTGGAGCTGATTAAATGGACAGGGAGAGCAGATACAGGGTACATTTGACAGTACATCAGTAATTAAATTCCACTAAACTCAGAATATTTGTCTCTGAACATTTGATGCACCAAATGATGAGCAAGAATTGTGTAGGACACTCAAGAGCACAACACACGCAGCAAATAAACAGTCTGTTTGACACTGCAAAACAAATCTTGTCAGTTTGCGCAATTGTTGAACAACCTGACATGCGTCAGAGCAACACCAGCAAACAACCCTGACAAGCTGTTGTTTTCATTACATGCCATTATAAGCCATCTTTATTAACTATTTATTGTCATTCATAACTACTATGGCACTGTAACCATAGCAACCACAGCTTGTGCTGTTGTACAGCAGACATAATCATCCTGTCAAATGAGTCAAATTCAAACAAGGGACACCAGCCTCGAAATAAACATCTCATGGACGAGGAGATGTTTTGCTGCTCTGCGGTCAGGCAGCGCAACCAGAGCAAATACAACAAGTATTGGAGTGTTGAATTATAATGTGGAACGCCTGTACATGAGCAAAAAAGCTCACGCAGCAACGGGTAGAACTGTTAAAAAACTGAAGTGTTAATATCTAAACATTATGGCCTCACAAAATCATTCAAACTAATTCAGTTACATTGTTTTAATTAATAGATGAGTTTTTCAAACCGGTAAAGAAACAAATTATGGAATTACTCCATTGGTAAGGAAAAAATATGGATTCACTTAATGTGGAAATAAAAATGCAGAAGTGTGAGTTTATAGTAAAAAGAGAGACCTTAATGGCTTGATGAACTTTGGCAAGAAAGCTGGTGAAGCTGGTGAACCAAAGGGAAGGTCCTGCATAAGGAAAATCCAATACATGTTGGTTGTTGCTGGTCAACCGTCTGTAAAATGTGGTGCAATTTTAAACAAAAATGGGACGGTTGTAAAAGAGAAACAAACCAGGGAAGACATCAAGAAAGGATAGAAAACAGTGCAAAGCCAGAAAATGCACAACAAAACAACGGAAATAGAAACACATAAACAGATGTCAGTTTCTTCCTGACAGATGTATAAGGAAAAATAAATGGGTATTTAAATCCAGAAGATCAGCATACAGGTTTATTGGCCTACTGTCACGTTGTTGTTGCTAAGACTTTTATTTTTTTGTAATCAGTGCTTTTAATTTAACTTAGATACACATGGCTGTAGGTAAAGGTGAGGGGAACAGTTTTAGCACCCCCACTTACGTTAGCTTGATTTCGGAAGCGAAAAAAAGCACACAACTTACCTCTACATGACACACTATACATCACAATTTTAGAGCTAATTATGTTGACTTTCTGATTTTAACATTACTTTATCCATCCATTCATTCTCTGCACCACTTATCCTAACCTGGAGCCTATCCCAGGTCACTGGGTCATCATACACACACACACACATACACACACACACACACACACACACACACACATTCAAACCCACCTAACTTTGTGGGAGCCCTTCTAATGAAACCAATTAAAACAAGGTATTGAATGTAATTAAAAATAATCAATTTTAAAATAATGTATTTGAATTAGTTCAAAGTTTTTTATGAAGCCAGGATGCTCAGGTATTAACCAGAAATTTGTGTGTGTCTGTAATTACAGACACGTGTCATGTCTGTAATTTGCTACTAAGTAAAAAGAAATTGGGTGAACGTCTTCCGATTCAGTCTGTTTTGCCTGTTTCAACCCAAATCACTGTCTGAATAAAGTGCAATACAGTGCAGCCATTCATAACAAAGTTTCATTTACATATATCAGGAGGAACCCACACAGGCACTTGGAGAATAAACTCCACACAGAAGGATCACAGTAATCAAACCCTGGACCTCTTCACTGTGAGGTGACAGTGCCACCTAGTGTACCAAACGCACACCCTAAACAGCCAAACACCTAAACAGAGATGAACAAGGTCTCAGAGGCTTCTGAGAAGATCATGGAGTGTGGATCAGTGGATAAAGGTCATTTTCAGTGGTGAATCATGAATCTGCATCAGTTGAGATGTTTGGACTTCTGTCTGGAGCTGGTCTGATGAAAACATTTAAGCAAAGTAACTGAGAGCAAATCAAATTAATGGATTATGTACATGGTACATAAAATCACAAAAATATTATCAAAAAGATAATCAATTTAAAAATGTATGATATGGGAACTTTGATATTATTCATGACCCAGAACCTGTGTTCATGACTGTGTATTTATTACATGGTGGGAGTGAAAACACAAACATTTAGCAGTTGTGGGGTCTGTTCTTAGTGGAAACACACACACACGCACACACACACACCCCTAAACACATACTGGTCCATTTCCATACACTTACACAGAGACCATGGAAACCACACACACATCAGTACACACTAAGTTGTGTGGGTGTGTGTAGTGTGATTGCTTGCTGGGGGTAACTGAAGCTCAGACGCAGTGTGTCCCACTCATCCTCTCTCATCTCGTCCCCCTTTGGAGAGACGGGGAGCTCCTCAGCTGCAGAGTGATTGGGGGCTAAAGCGACGCAGCCAGGCGCACTTTTTCATTCTGCCAGCAGAGGAAAGGACATTTACATTTGTTTCACAGACTCTGTGAGCCCTTACTCCAGTTTCAAACATTAAACTAGCCCACTGTCCCACTGTCAGACCTGGATTAAAGGGCCCATATCCCAAATTTTCTAGTATGTTATTTATTCTATTGATTCATTATATTTATTTTTTTTTGTTTACATGGTTTTATGTACCAAAACAAATAATCTGTTGCTGTGAAACAGCTCTAAAACAATCTATGGCACCGTGCCTTTGAGACTGACAGATGTAAACAACCTCTGACTGGCCCAGCTGGTCAGGTGTCCCAATACTTGTGTCCATATAGTGTAGATAGCTTTAAAGGGACACCAAAAAGTCTAATCTAACCGACCCCAGATGTGGTTAATCAGCCGAGATGTGTTTGGAATCCAAATTTTGCTTCTTTACTTTAGCACTGGAGCTATGATGCTAACAAACGCTAGAAGTCATTAGTCACCCAAATCTTTTACTGCAAACATATGGTGTTTTTATGAAAGCATATTACACAGGTCACCTTGAAACAACTTATATTAAAGCTGCAAAATAAAATTTAAAAAGTCCTTAATGCACAGAAACCATCAATCAAAACCAAAAATAATCATTAGAAGCTTTTAAAGGATTTTTAAAAAGCAAAACACAGTCCTGGTTGGGATTTGATTGTACAGATTTATTATTGGTGGCTGTAGAGATTCCCGGACAGAAGAACAGTTCGGTCATTTCCTAGGTCATGTACGCTACCATGACGCTAGGCGAGATCTTCACAGTGTTGGAGAGTTGAACTCAACATGCAGGAATGATTAAACTGATTCTGGGGGGGGGGGGTTGGGGGGTTGAGGGATTAACTATTTTGCAGCTACACCTACACTACTCAGGGTAATTATTATTATAATGTTGGTATAATATCCTGTATATTATCATGCAGAGATACCACTATAGAAGTGACCTCACTGTCACGAGGGCAGGTGTGGATGTTAAAACACCACTTGTGTGTTTTTGTGCTCGTTTTTATATAACTGTAGTTTTAAAGTACATGATTGAACATAAAGAATGAAAATCACTGAAAAAATGACAGTTTGACAAGTGAAAGCATCTCAAATGTGGTTCATTTATCATTTCTAATAGCAAGAATAAAGGAGCCAAGGGAGCAAGCTACAACAGGATAAAATAGTTTTTAAATAATTGTTTGACGAGAAAATCTCATATAAACTTTTTTCCACTGTCCCCAAATTTGCTTCTTTACTTTAGAACCGGAGCTTTCAGTCTAACAACACTAGAAGTCAATGGTCACCCAAATCGTTTCATCCCCAAAACTTCTCTGGATTCTCAAACCACATCCAGCTCTACATTAAGGTGTTTTAGCCTAGAGGGTGTGGTTTAGGACACAGTATGTCTTCCTGTGTGCTTCCTGTAAAAATGAACTAAACTTCACTGCAAATGTTTCAGACGACACCAGGGCTGCTGTTCACAAAACAGGACTGATCTCATATCAGCTTCTTACATTTTTATTTTGGTATTATGAGTCACAGAAACTTACTCTCAATCGGGTTGTAAAAACAGACCCTGTTGTGCAAAACCATGTCTACTAGTCCGCTCCACCTTAATGAAGAGCTTGATGTGGTTTTGAGGGTTCAGAGAAGTTTTGGGGATGTTTTTATGGTAAAAGATTTGGATGACTATTCATTTTTAGTGTTCGATGTTAGCCTTGTAGCTCCAGTTCTAAACTAAAGGAGCAGAACTAGGACTCCAGGCACGTCTCAGTTGATCGTGGAAGTTTGTTGTAAATACTTATTTGATGAGGATGTGCTGTTAATTAATAATTATAATTAGTTATTAATTTGCAGCTCCACTCTGCATGTGCCAGTGTTCAAGACAACCCCAACTTATGTTTTATGCAAACATTTGTATGTACTGAGGTTCAAAATATCTAAAAAAAATAAATTTAAAAAAAGGTTTAAT
The DNA here is from genome assembly GCA_037577275.1 of Bryconaethiops microstoma. NCBI lineage: Eukaryota > Metazoa > Chordata > Actinopteri > Characiformes > Alestidae > Bryconaethiops > Bryconaethiops microstoma. Next base: position 11,934 of record JBBJLS010065312.1, read on the forward strand.
AATTGTTACATACTTATAATTTATACTTACTATTTTTGTACCAAAAGTAAAGGTTTTACTCAAAAGTTACTAAGAGTAAAAAAAAGTTGAACCAAAAAGGCACTAAAAGTTTAAAAAAAAAGTGTTAGCTTGTGCTTAAATCTCCCCTATTATAAAGTGATAATATATTTTTACTTAAGCAGATAAAAGTATAGATCGTTTTTATTTCCATCAATCATCATTTTCTCAATGAAAACTGTCTGCAGCTGCATGAAATTACACTGAAAGCTTTAAAATTTAGCATTTAGCCAAATAATCTTATAGAAACCTCATTAATACCTCCTACGTTTAGATGCTTTCAAATGCCAAAATATCATTTATTTTGCAGTGAAAGAAATCAAGTGGCTCATATACATACATCTACCTGCGCAATTTACAAACATCTGTATCACATTCAGTAAATATGAGCGATAACTAATGTTACATAACACATGAGCAATGAAACAGCGTGTCTGGTGGTGAAATTTGAGGCTGTTATCATACCTGTATGAAATGAACGCTCATTTTTAGGCACCGGTGTAAAAATGGCACTTCCCTTTGGGTTTCATAGCTAACTAATAATGCTATTTTTCTCTGTACCATGAAATATCAAATAAGATTCAAATCTATTTGGCACATGGTGAAAAAGGCCACTAAATTTCATCTACACAGTATTTGTCTGGTGAGGATTTCATAAGTTGTTAAAAAGAGCTATTCAGTGGTCATGCAGACATGTAGCACATTGTCCAAAATCGTAAGACCTCATAAATATAAATATATATATAT
>JBBJLS010065322.1:0-12737 GCA_037577275.1 Bryconaethiops microstoma
GTTATTACTAAGTGCAATTTACTAAGTGCAATGTTTCTTCTGCTTACAGTTTACATACATGTATATTTTGTATAATTGAGAGAATTAATTTTAAATTTTATTTAATACTATTTTCTACATAGTACTTTGGCCTTTTTTTATTTTATTTTATTCTATTCTATTATTTTCTGAATTCTGCTGCCCTGAACTTTGTGCTGTCCACTTTCTGCCGTTACTAATCGAATTTCCCACTTGTGGGACTAATAAAGGTTTATCGTATCTTATCTTATATAACGGACTGAATCAGTGCCGTGATTCATATTCTGACCAAAACACGCTTTTAAACTTTGCTTTCATTTTCTATTTGCAGTCACCATCTGTTTTTTACTTTATACAAACCTCATTTTCCTTGCTAAATGAACATATTCATAGAGTACTGTTTGTGTACTCATACTTTCCTTGTGTATGATTATTTTGTTAGTAGTGTAGACAGAATCTACAACCCCAAATTAGAAAAAGTTGGCATAGTATGGAAAACTTTTCTTTTATTTCACTGTAGACAGTATGAACCCAACCCAATTTCATGTTTTGTCTGGCCAACTTCATTTTTATTTGTTTATATACATTCATTACTGCATTTCACCCTACAACACATGCCAGAAAACTGGAATGAGGCATTTTAAGGCTAGTAATGAGGTCAAAAAATGATGTAACTATGTGATTCCAAACAGTTGATGTCAACAGGTGATTGTAATCTTGATTTGATACAAAAGCAGTATCCAAGAAAGACTCAGTCCTTGAGGACTAAGAATGGGCAGAGGATCTCCAGTTTGTCAACAAATACATGAGAAAATACTGAAATGTTTGAAATGATGTGCCTCAAAGAAAGATTAGAGAGGATCTGCATATTTCTTACGCTACAGTACATAATATTAGGGAATCTGGAAGAATTTCATGCGTAAACAGCAATAGAGCAAACCTAAGCTAAACACGTGTGATCCCTGAATCCTCAGACAGAACTGCATCAAGAACCGTAATTCATCTGAAGCTGATATAATGCAATTTCTTTGGCAGACCTTTGTCAAGCACTACAGTATGCAGTTGCATTCTCAAATTCCACATAGAAACATTACTGTGCAAAAAAGAAACCTTATGTTAACAGCACCTATGGAGCAGTGTATGGTGATGGTACCTTGCACAAGAGTACCTCAGTGGTGCCACTGGTATGGGGTTGTGTCAGTGCCCGTGGCAAAGGTAATTTCAACTTATGTGATGTCAGCATTAATGGAGAAAAGTTAATTGGGAAATGTCTTGGATTCGTACTATCTGCAATGAAATAAGAGTCAACATAAATTTAAGAATAACTGCACTTTTTCTGATTTGTGTGCTTTGATCATTATTCTACAGTTCAATGTATTAAACAACTATAATAGGAATCTCTGAGAGTTTTATAAATCTGCCATAAAATCTTTTAAATCTGTTTTGGGAGGTTTTTCCTTTTTCATTCAGTTACCTTTAACTCTAACATGTTTTCTTCTCTTTCTCTCCCTGTCTGACAGTTTCAAAGTGTCTCACATGACAAAAATTCTTTGCTCACAAAACTTCAAGTAGGAGTATCTTGTAGCCCTCTTTTATACAGATGTATAGTGTTTCCCATAGTTAGACAGCTTGATTTTCTCTGGCAGGATTATGTTTATGGAGTGATCCTCATCATTGGTAGTCTTCAGGAGGTAATTCCTCTGCTGCTGCACCAGCTGGCTATACTTGGCATTTGCTAGCCATGTCTCACAGCGATTTAAAAATATGATGCCTGTGGTTCCTAGGACCACCAAGCTGGTAAGCAAACCCAGCACAGCAAAGCAAATGACCTGACTGTGGGTAACCAGGGGGCTGGGGGTGTGAATGATCTCCTTAAGGGTGATCTTCAGTAGCTTATGCTCAGGAGGCCTCCGAAGCTTGTGAAACGCATGGGCTGGGAGACTGTAGTGCAAGGAAGGACGGCCCAGGGCTAAGGGCTTAGACCCGGTTTTTGGTTCGACTTTGTAAATGTGAAGGTAACATGAAGGCCCTTTTAGGCCCGGTGAGCATACGCAGTGGGTTCCACCATCAGCCCTTTTCACACAAGTGCCCCCTTTTCCACAAATGCTATCAGAGCATGAAGTAAGACTGGTATTGCAGGTGGGACCAAAGAAAGCAGGGAGGCAAATGCATGTGTAAAACAAACCATGGTCTGTGCAAGTCCCCCCATTTCGACATGGGTTGGGGTCACACTGATCAACTTCAACTTCACAGAAATCACCAGTGAATCCAGGAGGACAGAGGCAAGAAGAGTTACTGTCAAATCCATTGTTATCCACACAGGTTCCTCCATTATGACACGGGGAGCTGAAAGCGAAAGAATACATTTATAGCATACGTCAATTGTTTCACTTTGTGTTTTGAGTATTTGGACAACTGTGTATATGCCATGTCTATCAAAAAAGAAGCACAAAAATACATAAAAAGACATTTTCAGATGATTCAATCTAACTAACTAAGAAGCAGCAGCATGCTTGACAGATTTTTACCAATTTTGTCTGATGTTCTAATTCACACTGTGTTAAATAAGGATGCTCATTGAAATTAATATTAACTGCACAGTTGAATCTGGGGTGAACATTTAAATATCAGTAAATATTTTCTGTCAACAATAGAGTACATTACTACACGAAGAATACTAGCACAATTATGGGAAATTCAGTGTAGCACTGTAGATGAATTTTTCACTGAATGAAAAACAAGATCACTCTTACTCTTTCACCAAGCATGGTCCTTTGTTCAACTGGCAATATTTCCCTGTGTGCCCAGGAGGACAAATGCAGATGTGTCCACCCTCTCCTGTTTCAGTGCAAGTTGAGTTGCCAAAACAAGGTTTAGATGAACACAGATGGATTTCTAAAAACAAGAAATGATTAACTTATGCATTGCACAATCCTTTGCTCTCAGTTCTCTAATTAGTGTATTTGCACATCTGAGCCAAGGTTTGTCATAATATTAATAAATGCAATGAGATTTCTGGATTTGATGTTCATTTTCAGTACATTGGCCTCACCTTGGTCACAGTGACTGCCTACCCAGCCCTGCTCACAGATGCACTGCCAAGCTTTTTTACAAGTTCCGTGAACACAGCCTGGGAAAGCAACACATTGTTCACATGTTGCACCTCGCCAGCCAGGCCTACACCTGAAAAAAAGCAGAATACCATTTGAGTAACTTCTGAAATTCTGTCATGTTCTTTCGCACATACTGTTGAGGATCAATATACAAGAACCTCAACTACACATGATGTTGATCCACTGATGATCATTGATGAACAACATTTATAACACCTCCATTCAAAATGATATGGGAAAAATTAAAATGGGTCAATTTGTTGAACAGTTTATGGGACTTAACAAAAAGTAAATATTGGAAAATTCTTAAGGCATGTTGCTAAGTATGGTTACTGGTGGTATGGTTCTGACATTTTTAAAAAGATGAAGATTATAAATACAAAAATTATTTTAAAAGATAAAAGCCTAAAATACCTGCACTTGCCATTCTCATCACAAAACCCATTTTCAAGATTGCACTCAGCTCTGCATACTAAATCTACAACACAAACATATGTAAATGTTAAATTATTCATTAGAAAAGAGCTATTCATACATTTATGGTTATTCAGTTGTATAATATCTGTCATATCTATCTATATCATATCAAGTCTATAGTTTACATTCACTATTTATTAAACACAGACATGAAACAGATAATAGGTATAGGATTTGCACTGCTCTATGAATCACGTCAAAACGAAGCAGCGAGACAGTTTACCTTGGCCCAGGGCAGCAGAGCCGATCAAAAGTAAGTATGAAATCGTCAACCGCAGAAATCCATGTACATTCATACTTGAATTTAGGTTAGGTGCTTGTCCTCCTGAAGCCAATTTATTTTTAGAAATCTGAAGAGCCTCGGCGGTTATCCGTGCCATAGCGCAGGGTTCCGGCACCCGTCGCCGCACTCATGGTCCGCTGACTCGAAGTTAACGTTCGTCACCAGCAAACGCGACCCACTGAAGATGGTGACAGCAGGAATAACATACGCATGTCAAATTGTTCCTCGCTCCTTGTAACTGCAAACGCTGCCACGTGTAAAAGTAGCCTATAACCTAAACATCAGCTTGGAAAGTAGATCGTTATAAATGTCTATATAACGTTACCAGCCGTAATAAATGACATTTCCTGTATTTTACCTGTCTGTACCTGTACTCATATGAGCCATTTTATAAAAGTAACAGACGAATCAGCCACAACACAAACTCGTGGTGTTATGAGAAGAAACGGCATTCACACTGTCGGGTCCAAACGCTCCGCCCACCTGAGCTGGAAATGGAGCTGTTCAGCACACCAGTTTTCTTGAAGATCACAAGCCAGGTTGGTTTCGGTCCTTAGGGAGCAGTCCAAAAATAATCATGTGGATTGTTCTGCGTTTACAGCTTTATCATATCTGTTGCCCAGAACCCTATTTTTAATTCCAGTAACATTTTCCATGACCCAAATCTAAAATTTTTTTGTGATTGTTCAACCTATGGAATGTGGAGTATAGTGCAACACTGATTTTGTTCTGGGACATTAATACACACTTAAAGCTAACTATTCACATCATAACTGGCTTTTAACATGTTTACATGTGCTATCATAAATGGCAACTTAACATAATGGTTACTAAAACAATTTTTATTTTAGGTGATGTAAGCCCCAGGGCCCAATTACAGCACCTAGATTAAGCTTTCCCTGCAATAACTGCTGTGCTGTCAGGGGAATTATTTCAAAGAAAGTCACTTCAAATGCAAAGCAGTTTCTTCTGTCCTTTTCATTTTCCATGTAATGGTCTGACCTATATGCATTGTATCATGTCATATGCCAGAACCTCATCTCTCATCAAGTACAGATGCAGACAATCGATAACCTCTCAAAGCAAATTAAAACCACTAATGCCACAGAGGTGATACTACATACAGCTTAAAACAACCCAATTACCAGTAGCATAATTAGTTATGAGTAATATGAAGAGTTATAATTAATATTTCCTTTTATTTAAATAGACAACAAATCATTCTTGTAAGCCAGTAAAAAAACAGTATGACAATATATTCAAATTTGTTTCTAATGCAAATTCACTAGATGCAGAGAGAGTTATAGCCAGAAGAAAGGGCTGTCTAAAGCATTAGTCTAGTTGCAAACATCGTTATAAATTGACAGCTTTTCATTTGCAGTATTACAGGAGCAGCCACTGATTTTCTGTCTTTTAATCCCATTTGAGATCTGTTCTTATATTCAGCCATCCCAAGGGTGTTCCAGAATTGATGGGGAGCTACAAGCAGCAGCTTCATAGCTTTGATTGATGGCCAGTTGAACACCAGGAAAGTAAACCAGCAAGTGTGGAGCTGTGGTTCGAGTTTTGTCAGTTCAAGGTTCAAGTCTTGTCCTTGTTTCTTCAATTATTTACAGTTCAGACACCAAGGCACCTTTAATATTGTTGAGGTATATTAAAAGAAAATCTTATTTTTAAATCATCTTCATCTAATTTAAAAATCACTGAGTGAATAAAGGCTCTAAAGGACAGTCTATGTAAGGGGGCAGATGAAAATGATAGTTACATAAGGTATTCTAAATTAGAACCTCTGAAAATTGAGGACATTCAGAAATCTCATTGAGCCCTGAATTGCAAAACATCTCAGCTGTGATTACCTATGACAATTGCAAGTGATTTATTGGGCTGAAAAGTGGACAATTCAATGGCCGTTGTGCTCAATATTTATTCTATTATTCCACCAAGAGAAAAGGTTGTGTATGTGTCACATTCTCCTCGAAAGGTTTCATATGAATGTGGAATTGACTAGTGAACAAGTGGTTCTAGCACCCCTAGTTTTTTGTGCATATGGCAATTCATTATCACACCCATAGTACTTAATTCAACTGATTTATATACCTTATCATCACAAATAGAGAACACAATGAACCATGATGAGACAAAAAAGGGCAAGGCACACTTCATTGTTTTTCAGGGGTTCATGCTGCAGCAAGCAGTGTGAAGCTGCAAGTGGTCCTGCATACTGTTGCTAAGCAACAATAATGTAACTGTCAATCTGCTGTGCTAGCTATTGTTTGGGGCTCTTTCCATTATAGAAGGTAATCTACAAACTACTACTGCTACCACATGGACTGCTTTGATTAACTTTTAAACTCAGGTTTCCTGGAATGCTCTGCGCAGAAAAAACCCACATAAAACATGAATCAGCCACTGAAGAAACAGCAATCAAAATGTGACTTTACCATTTTGAACATTTCAGGAAAAAAAGTATATTCACAAAAAAGAAAGCAAGCACAGTGCGACGCCCTAACCTCCACACAAGAACAGCCAGAATAACTTCCTAAATTCTCACACACCACGCCTCTACTACAGAACCTTCACTGGCTCCCTCTGGCTGCTCGCATTAATTTCAAAACCTTAACATTTGCCTTCAAGGCTAAGAATGGACTTGCACCTCTTTACTTGTCTGCACTGCTCAAGGAGTGAGTCGCTTCCCGTCCTCTCAGAGCATCAAAACATCTGTTGCTCAAAAGAAGAGGAAGACATGCATCAAGACTGTTTTCAGTCTTGGCCCCCAGTAGTGGAACAAACTCCCACTTGCTATCAGATCTGCAGAGACCCTCGCTGTCTTCAAGTGTCGTCTGAAGACCCACCTCTTTAAGGAGCATCTTGGTGACTAACCAGTCCTCTCGCTTATCTCTTATACATCTTTATCTATATATATTTAACAAATCCCTCAGGCACTTACCCTCTTAACTGTTTTTCCTTACTTGTGTATTAACCTCTGACTTGTGGTGTGTTTTTTTTTTTTTAAATCTTTGACAGGATTTGTTAAGGTGTGTAACTTAGCTAGAAGTAACTTGGTTAAAAGCTGATGTTGATTTTAAGTATAGCTTTACAGGTATAAAGAACTGCTGTGGACTACTGAAGCACTGATGTACATTGCTCTGGATAAGAGCATCTGCTAAAGGCCGTAAACATACTTCTGATTCTCTACCTCCCTGGTTCCTAGTTAATTTAGAAATTGCACCGGATAGAAACCTGGGATTGTTTTTGTTAGGTTCAGTGACATTTATTGAGGTTCTCTTTTCAGGGGGTAGGATATTTGCTGCTGGACCAAGAGGTCATGGGTTCAAATCCTACCTTCAACATACCACCACTGGGTTCCTGAGCAAGACCCTTAAATCCAAGCTGTGCCAGGGAGACTACCCCCTGTTAGGGAGTGGAAGTCGCTTTGGATAAAAGCGTCTGATAAATGCCGTAAACGTAAATTTTGCTGCAGGCACTAATTAGTGAAAACGAGGTCTTATTTGTATGTGGAATTTCACAAGAAGTAAATGTAAAACCTGTTTTCTGCTTAAAACTTCTGTGAATGGTTCCTGTTGCTCTCCCTTTATCGCTTAGTCTAGGATTGTATACAGTTATAGCCAGTGGGGGTGACCTCATTTATTGTGACAAAGTTGTCAGGTCTCATCCAGGTCTGTGTAAAACATAAGGCGTCAAATTTCTGAAGAGTGAAAATTTCATTTACAATAACTCCTTCAGGAATGAGCGATCCTATGTTAAGCAGCCCCAACTTTGATTTGCTGTTTTTGTTGGTTAACAGCTGACAGCTTTACGTTCCCTGCAATGTCCAGTGCTCTGGCTCTTGGTATACATCTAACAGTAGGTGGCACTGGAGCCCCCAATCTCACTTGTCAAATAATTGAATCACCTATAACCAGAGCAGTTTTAACAGGCTTCTTTGTGGGCGCTTCACTGAGCAAGACAAACCTGGTTAACCCATGAATAGGAGGAGGAGAGTGCTTATGTGGGGAAGCTTTCGATTATGTCACCGAATGTCACCAAACCTTGCTGGGGGGCTGTACAGCTGGAATCGAGGGTGCGCTATCTCCCCCTAAGGCACACAGAGTTCCTTCACAGTGAGCCTAATTCTCACCTTCTAGCCCAGTATAAAGTCCAGATACGCACCTCAAACTGAGACCACTTTGTCTTCTTGACGCTTCTGACAAATAAGATATCCACTGTTGACAGAGAAGGAGGACGAACTAAACATGCAGCAATCAGAACAGACAAGAATCTCAGCCTGGTACTGACATTGCGTCTCAGCCGAATCATTTTTGGGTCTGTGATTTAGTGATGAAAGATGAGAGTGGTTTAATAATATTCAAAACAATGGGTTACCTAGCAGCTAAAACAAAGAACAAACAACTCCAAAAAGTCGAGCAGCAGTGGCAGAAGCAGGAAGTGATTAGGTGCACATGTGTCATTACAGCAGTTGGTAACAAATTGTGCTTTGTGCTAACCTGTCAAAAGTATTCAGTTCTGTTGACCATGAGCTGCTGTTAGGCAGATTCAATGATATTGATACTGGTGACAAGACTGTAAAGTTGTCCAGGAACTACCTCATAAAATCCAGTTTGTATATACAGATAGACACAAGTCGAGCTCTATGGAGGTCTCTAAAGGTGATCCTAGTCCTAGTCTCATTGCAGTAAAATATATTTTTAAAACATTTAAACTAATAGCTACCATTCGGCTGTCTGTATCTTGGCAACCTTATGACATATTGTACCTTAACTACAAGAAACCATGGCTCTCTAAGGCTTTACAAAATATGTTTACACAGACATACAAAAATGTGAGACCTTCCAAGTAAATATGGATATAATTCATGCCTTTTTGTAAAAAAAAAAAAAAAGTTAGAAATGTATCATTTTGTTGTTTTATTGTTCAATCAATAAACCAGTATGAATTTTTTTGGGGGTAAATACTAACAGTAGCAGTGTGTCACATGCGGGTAGCACCAGTCGGGAACGGAGGTGCAGATGCGGCTCGAGGCCCAAAACTCTGCTGAAGGTAAAACATGAATAACTAGAACTCCGTAAGGGATGACAGACACAGACAAACTGAACCACAAGCATTCTTATCTATGAAGTGCACCCCACAGACCCAATCACATACCACCACCATTATTACTTAATCCCTGGCCGGCTGGGAATCCTCACTAATGAGCCAACCAGGGAATCACCCACACCCCCGTGTCTGTGCGCTGGCGGCCTCTAGCGGCCGCTGACCGGGGACGTGACACAGTGATGCCAAATATATCAGGGCTGTCAAGACAACCATATAAGAATTCATAATAACAAATACCTATTTTAATGAATAAACCCATTAATATTTATGATTTACGTGCTTAATTCACATTTCATGTTACATTCTATCAAGAGTGTGTTTAGCTGGACAATTCTATTTATACAAAGGATATTAGGTGAAATGTTATTTAAAAAAAAAAAAGGCTATCTTGTTACAAATATTCAGTGTTTTATTTTGGTGAAATGTACAAAAGGATGTACAAAAGACAAGTGGACCAATTCTGATCAAAACCTACATTTTCATTGGCATAAAAATGTTTTGTGTAGACCTGAACTTAAGATTCAGTTATGTGTATTGCCTCAGGAGATTTTTCTCTGTTACTCACTGACCCTCCTTGCATCTTTTCTTGCCAAATGTATCAGTATGGCAGGCCTGCTGACAGGTAGACTGCAGATTTCATAAAAGAACAGTTTAAGTGACATCTACATCACAGAGAAGGAGAGAGAGGGGAAGACAGAAAAACTCATTATTCACAGTCAAGCAGATGGAAGTCTGGTACACAGCCAAACAGAAAATCTCACCTGTAGACAGATCACAGTGAAATTTAGTTGAGCTATAAATATACTGCACTGGTCAGTGGGAGAGACCGAGGACAAAGTATGACTCTCATTACATTACATCTGGCTATATTACATCTGGCTAGAACAAGTAAACTATTTTGACCTTTCGCCTCTTTGTTTACTTCAGTGTCACCAATCTATTTTCTTTGCTAATGTAATCAGATCTCTGTGTCCATCAAATAACAAGGGAACCAAGAGACATCTGTGATCAGGAATAAAATTCAAGATCTCTTGCTTCAGATTTATGCACTTTGAGCTTTAAAACCTATTAAAAGTGTAATTTCCTAAATAGTAATGAATTCCTTCACTGCTGAAACATGAGGCATGTTTGACATTGTGGAATCTATAAGAATAAATAGCGCTCATCACAGCTCTGCACCTTGTTTTTCTTGTGAGTCACACATCCTTTTGGGTATTTTTAGCACCAACTTATCTCTCCTTATTATGTCTAGGAACACAGGGGTCACAATTGGATGCGACACTTCACAGATACCATCACCATTAAACATTGTTCCTATGGTAACATGGCTGTGGAAAGTCATGGATGCAGCTGGTGGATTCTTCAGTATGTGTAAACGATGTGGATGCTGGCCTCCTACAATGGTTAGGGAGGGGGGTCAAATTAATAGAATATGGTTTGCCATATTATGCAGTTGCAAGAATTCACTGCTGTCTTCACACTCCTCCCTGCGATCTCACACATCACACTGGTTTTGTGTTAAAAATGTATGTATATAGTTTTTGAAAATATTAATAAAACATTCATACCATTTCATTAGGAATACACAAACACAAGAATGAAAGTGTGTGCAGAGGCATCCCAAGGACTGCTAATCCAAAACTTTGCCCGGCATCCTGTCATCCTTCAGCATTCTGTGTAGAAAGCAATCTAGATCAGGGCTGTAAGACACAGTGTAAAGGCAGACATGGACAGACACAGACATTAACCAGCTGGTTAGCATGCCGGTGAACAAGCAATAAGCTCCAAATTGAGCTGGATTCAAATGCTGCAAGTTAATGAGACAAAAGTGAGGCTGATGAAGGACATAAATGAAATCACGGGAGAAGAGGAAGCCTAGGCACCATATTCCAGAGACTGGGACAACCAGGAACATGGCACAGGTGAACACAGGGTGACCTGAACAAAATAACAGGGTGAAAAACAGGGTGAACATGTGAGGGTAATTGTAAAATATATGGGTCGGTTTCCCAGTCAGGGATTAAGCCTAGTCCTGGATTATGTAGTGCTGTGATTAGAGATTTTCCATTGAAATGGAAAGGGTAGTCCAAGACTAGGCTTAATCCCTGTCTGAGAAACTGGTCCCATGTGTCCAGATTGATCTGGGACTCAATGAGGGAGTGACCAACAAATCTGGGATTTAATTTGGATTTGGGTTTAGGATGAAGGTCCCTGTGTGCACTTATTCCCAAACCTGCTCTGCCATACAGAACCAGGCGTCCACCCAAGAGACTTTGGTGGGCATCTTGTCCCACGGACACAGCGGGGATTGACACCAAGGACACACAAAGTGCGTGAGATCGGTTGTGGAGTGGTGCAGAAAGTTATGGGCATATTCTGCCCAGGTGAAGAACTCTGAATGGTAATTTTGCTGGCTGTGGACCCAAACAAATCTACACAGCCATTGAATGGTACAATCATCCTGACCGTTTAATTAAGGGTGGTACCCTGAGATCAGGCTGACGATGACCCCTGGTTTGGAATGAAAGGTTTTCTGCACCCTGGATACAAACTGGGGGCCACAATCAGATAGTATGTCCTCCAGGATGCCACAGACACAGAAAACAAAATGGAAAAGAACCTCAGCCACTTGTTGGGAAGGAAGAGATCTGAAGGAGTCGAAGCAACACCTCCCTTCAAGAATGGTCCAACATCAACAGAACTGTCTTGGACTTTCGTGGCATGGGCATATATGTGACAAAGTCCACAGCAACGTAGAACCAAAGCCTGTTTGGTAATGTTAAGGGATTAAATTTACCGACAGGCACATTTTACCATGGTCATGCAAGGGTGTTGGTTAGCCACGCAGTTAGTCTGAGAACACTCTGTACACAGAGTAGAGATTCTTAACGGGAATCCTTGTTCTCATACACAAATACATAATAATAAGAGGAGGTAGAAAACCAGAGGACTCACATGTCCAGCTAGAGACGAGATTAATTGAGTTGGGCATGAACTCAATGACTGAGTACCATGTGTGACCACTTCCTTGTTTATATAGGACGTTACACACATCACTTCTGGGATCCTGTGTGTGTCACATGACCAGAACCACAGATTCCTGCAAATCTTTCTAGTGTTTTTATTGATTTTTTTCAATAATAAAGTAGAAATAATTAGACAAGAATTACCGGTATTAAACGCTTCACTTAGTATTGGTTATCTACCGAAATCCTTTAAATTAGGAGTTATTAAACCGCTGTTTAAAAAAAATGCACCTTGATCCATGCGAGCTCTCTAACTATCGAACTATCACTAACCTTCCATTTGTATCCAAGATCTTAGAGAAAGTCATGGCCGAACAATTTTCACTACTACACAAAAACTGTGTATATAAAAAATTTCAATCTGGGTTCCGGCCTCATCATAGCACAGAAACAGCCTTAGTAAAAGATAGTAAATGATCTTTTACTGTCCACTGACAAAAGATTTTTCTCTCTGCTAGTTCTGCCCGACCTTAGTGCGGCATTTGATACAATTGACCACTGTATTTTACTAGACAGACTAGAAAACCTCGTCAGAAACACTGGAACCGCCTTATCCTGGTTTAGATCATACCTGACCGACCACTATCAGTTTGTAAGAGTTAACGGGGAATCCTCAGCACTAAGCACCTTATTCGGAAACATGGGATTAGCTTCCACTGCTATGCAGATGATACACAGCTTTATATCTCTGCAAATCCCGATGAT